>JASCZW010000527.1:0-206027 GCA_034211315.2 Aedes japonicus | reverse complement strand
GTTTCTCCTAGTGATCCTCATAGCAGCCATTTTTGAGCCAATCGTGCTGCGAGAGCTGTCAAATGTTTGCACTGTGGCAAGTGTTATCAGCCTCTGTGAATGAAATAAACACCGTTGCGACATCGTTGAATCGAATTTCCGCTTATCTCATGCTATGAGGATCACTAGTTGCTCCATTTTTTTTTTGAAAATCTGAAAATTGCAACCGTCACGAATTACAGTATTGAAGTTGTTCGGAACCTGGCGTGCGGCAAGTAACCATGCCCGGTTCCGAATCAATGTTGCTAGCAAACTGTTACTACACTCAGCGAAATGAACTTCCGATATTCATAAGATTGCATTATGATTATTTGCTATAAGAAATCAGTATGAATGTCACAAATTTATCTTATGAAGTATAATAAAGTCGAAAACATTAAAATATGGAGCAACCTGGATTCGAACCTTGAACGTTGAGGTTTATGGGTCCAGTGACTTGCCCACTAGCATATATACGAGGGGCAAATCATTACATATTTAACTGAATCGAAAATGTGTATGCATTTGGAACAAATGCGTTGAAAAGTACATCAGTGCATTCAATTCACTAGAAAATGCACAAATAAATCAAATGCGCTCAAAAATGTGCAATTAATGCGTACTAAAGTGCATCAATGCGTTGAAAAATGTTCGAAAAATGCGTAAATGCACTTCTTAATACGTGAAGCTGAATCGAAAATGCATAAGTGATTCGCCCCTCGCATATATCAACACCTGTAATCAGGAAAGCTTAAAAGCGTAGAAGAACATCGTCGTGTGAAACAAAATCCATTCATAAGTCAGCCTTATGAAATTCGTTCGCATCGTTCATAAGTTCACCCTAATGAAATTCTTAAGATTATTTGGCTGAGTGTAGTCGATCGACCAAGTCAATATTTCTTTAAGCCCGTCGGTGGGATCAAACATGGAGTGAAATAAGGTGCTTGTGTGAGATCCTGTTGGTAGCCATCTTTTGATGAGGTGCAACGTGAAACTGATGAAACAACCTGCTTCGTCAAAAGACCAAGAAGGTTTTAATTCAAATGTGGATTGTTTGAATCCGCCCTTTTCAAAAGACCAAGAAGGTTTTAATTCAAATGTGGACTATTTGAATCCGTCCTTTTCAGGACTACCAATTCTATTTGCCCAGCTAAAGAGTTTGTTATATCCCGTTCACACTACAACCTATATTACATGATATAGAGTATCTTGCTATCAAAAGCCATGCACAGACTTTCCAGTAAAAACTATATGTATAGATGCTGATATCAAGATATATCAAGTAATATAGACCGTAGTATGAACGTATTATTAGATTGGGTTCTATATTACATTGAGTTCCAAATGCTTGCCAATAGACAGGTAGCGGTGTGAAAAATAGTTTTAGTTTTCCATTTGTCGAATACGGATGGCTCAGTAGGCTCTTGCTAGCAAGCCGTTAGCTAGGCAACCCTTAGTTATGCAGTCGGTTGAACAATCCAGTGGTGTATTTGTAGCCAATCGGTGGGCTCAAACTGTGCTTGTGTGTGATTCAGTTGGTAGCCATCTTTTGATAAGGCGCAAGGTGGAACGGAAAAAATAACCTTTTTCTATAGAAGACCGAGAAGGTTTGAATAATTCAAATGTAAACGATTTAAAATTCGTCCTGTTTCAGGGTAATCAATTCAATTTTCCTAGCTAAAGAGCTTGTTTTGAAGAATACTGTCAATTGTACATACTATAGATACTGTTGTATGGTTACAATACATGTAATTGTAAACCTACACAAAAACAAATCACATAGCCAATGGAAAATATCCTCTAGAACTTAACTTTCATGTGACTCAGAATGTGAAAAATGCATTGCAAAATCAAATGAATCTTATATTTTCAGTGAAATGTAAATGATTAGCTAAGAAGAATATATTTTTCTATGTGATATTCATGTAAAAGTCATTTATTTTAGTACTGGAAAATATCTACATGTGTTTCCAAATGAAATATGTTTTCAGTGTATGAGTTTTTTTTTTTGGGCGACCCACACGCTATTTCTAAACAACCCAAATTTGAGTACGATGGACTCAAATTCGTCGGAAGTATGGCTAACCAAAAGTGCCCCAGTTTGATAAACTCGAGGTTTTAGAATCCATACCGGCTATCCATTAGCGAAGTAATGAATGCGGCATTTTTATGGAATCGAAGCGTAAATGGTCCAAACACAATGATAACGGAAGCGGAACGGCAACAGCAGCGGAGAAGCCCGATCTGAGTAAGCCTGCTTGTCGGAAAGAAAACAGGCTAGATCCAAGCCGATCCTAATTGGACATTTCGAAGTCATTTGCAACAACTGTCAAACATGCCGTGGCCATTTCGTTTCCTTCCACATTGTGTTTGGTCCTTGAGACCGTTCCCTCGTGTGTAGTGCTACAATCGGCACAAGCGGCAAGAGCGGCATTGTACTAAAATGAAGCAAATATTTAGAATGCCTTCGAGTTCTCGACACTGAAGAAGTCTGTTAGTTGCAGTGAAATATTAGCCAAGATATTTATGCCCTCATTCACGTTCTAGAAATACCAACGTTTCCAGTTGAGCTTTTGCGCGAGCTCGGATTGCAATAAAGCGAGTATCACATCAACCATTACTTACCTTACAAATCAGACCGAGGCCAAGGTGGCCTCAGCTGCATGCAGAAGTTGTCTCCATAATTTTCGGTCCATGGTTGCAATTCACCAGCCTCGAAGTCCGCGAAGGGTCCGCAGGTCGCCTTCTACTAGATCCACCTTGCTCGTTGCGCGTCTCTTCTTCTTGTGCCTGTCGGATGTTTATCGAAAATTATTTTAATGGGGCGGTCGTCCGACATTCATACGACATGTCCAGCTCACCGTAATCGACCGATTTTAGCGGCGTGAACGATGGGCGATTCTCCCAGCAAATGATGAAATTATTGGTTCATTCGCTTTCTCCATGTTCCGTATTCCATCTGCATCTGCTACCGTAGATCGTAAGGAACACCTTCCGTTCGAAGACACCAAGGGCGCGATGGTCCTCCACGATCAATTTTCATGTTTCGTGGCCGTAGAGGACTACCGGACAATATTAAGTGTCTTGTAGATGATCAACTTTGCAGTTCGGCGAACTTTGTTCGATCTTAGCGTCCTTCAGAGTCCAAAGTAGGCACGATTGCCAGCCATAATGCGCCTTTGAATCTCTCTGCTGCTGTCGTTATCAGCGGTCACCAAAGAGCCCAGATACACGAATTCTTCCATCGCCTCGATTTCATCACCACACGTCAACACATTTCTACCCTTTACTTGTTAGATCTGCATTTCAGTGGGTCCCGCGCCGAAATTGTCTTAGTTTTGATTCACTAGTTTTTACACATTGTGCGTGTACAGTATGCAAAAAAAAGTTTATCCACCCCTTCTCACTTGGCACATTTGCTTCAAATAATCCACCAAAACATTGAAAAACGATTTTTAATATTAAGTTTATTTCTCAAGGGATAAAAAGAAAGTCAAATAACGATAATTTGATGTAAAAGCACGAACTGTTCGTGTCTGAGACCAAATATATAAGAAAACGATAAAAAATAATTCAAAAAAAGTATATCCACCATAATCCTGAAAATCATTCAATATTTCGTGTGACCTCCCTTGGCTTCAAGGACAGCTTGACATCGTCGTGGCATTGACTGGACAAGCTTAGCAGTCGTTTCTGGTGCGATTTTGTCCCATTCAGTTACATCAACTTGTCGTAATTGCTGAATGCTTGATGGTTTGTGATCCTGAATCTTAATTTTCAAAATAGACCAGAGATGTTCTATTGGATTAAGGTCAGGAGACTGTGCTGGCCACTCCAAAACATTGATTTTCTTTTCCTTAAACCATTGGGATACCAGCTTCGATGTGTGCTTTGGATCCCCATCTTGCTGGAACGTGTATCTCCGGCCCAGCTTCAGTTTTTGTGCACTTGCTGAAAGTTTTCGTTTCAGTATGTCCAGATAAACCTCCTTTGGTCATTATTCCGTCAATGAATTCGAGTTCTCCAACGCCAGACGAAGCCGTCGAGCCCCAAACCATGACTCTACCTGCACAGAAAATGATAAAAGCTAGTTAAGTTAGCTAGAAAATTAATGATGTTGTAATAACTCACCTCCACCATGTTTGACTGTAGGCTTTAAACACTGGGTTTTCAGACTTTCACCGGTTCTGCGCCATTATCGTGTGATACCATCAGACCCAAATAGCATTATTTTAATCTCGTCTGACCAAATGACGTTTCTCCAATCATCGACTGTCCATGTAATATGATCTCGAGCCCGCTTCAATCGTTTTTTAATGTTTTTCGCTGACAGCCATGGTTTCTTAATTGTCACTCTGCCCTTCAGACCTTATAGATGCAATCGATTTCGGATTGTTTGAGGTGTCACATGGATAGAAAATTCACTCTCAACTTGCTTTGCAATTTTTGGAGCTGACAAACCTCGATCTTGTTCCTTTCTGACGATAGCCCTTTCAATTCGGGAACTTGTCTTCGCCGGTCGCCCTGATCGCTTTTCTGGTGTGGAAGAACCACTCTTTTTTTACTTCTGAACAATTTTGGCAACCGTATCTTTAAGTATCTGAACGATATTAGCAATTTGACGGCAGCTTTTACCGCACTTGTGATGCTCTATGATAAGTTTTCAGCGAAATTTGTGCAAAGTCATTTTCAGGCATTTCGGAAACACGCAGAGAACTCTGAAATTTGAATCACAGAAAGCTTCTACACTACGAAAAGGATAACTGTATGCATATGTCCGCTTACATTCACGAAAAAAGTGACAGGAACCGCTCAATACACGGCAAAATGGTACTAAGCATGTTTGGGTAGATCAACTTTTTTTGCATGTTTTACTTCCCTTTTCTGTTGATCTTGGCATAGATTTTCAAGAGCAAGATTAATTCAAGTATATTCAATGGTATAATGATAGGTACTATATAATGAACCAAACGCATAACAACACTCATTTTATCAAATAACATTTGAATCGATAACAGGAAAATTGTAAATTTGAAGCAGAGGTGGACACACTTATTTTACATACTGTATGTTGGTCCCAAGCATCATCTGTGGATTCTCTTTGCAATTATAGTTCATCTGGCAATAATGGAGTAAAAACCTCTACAGATCAATTATGCTCATGCTCGTGCCGATTTGAAATCATTCCTTCTTATAAAATGACTGTCCTGCTCGTTATTAGCTCAATGCATGGCTGAAGACGGCGCTTCCTGCTTGTTTGGTTGAGATTCCGCTTACAATAACTCTTTTCGTTGTCACTGCGGTTTTCAACTTGTGAATTCGTTCCCCGAACACTGTTATTACACTAATGATAGTTGATTTGATTACTATTACTATATTTTGGATTTTCACGAACCAAGAGAATTTCTTTTTTGCGGGTAAAAATAAAAATAAAGGTGGCATCATTCTGCAATCCCCCACCTGCCAAAAAAGGGTGGGGTTCAGGGTTTCCAAATACACGATTATAAGAAACCAAATTTTGATCAAAACACCTTGCAAAACCCCTGGAAAAACCTACTTATCTTATATGAAGTCCAATCGATTGGTCAGACTTCCTGATCATTTGATCAGATCCTATTTTTTATTGCGAAATCAGATGATTTAAAACCGTTTTTAGCAGTTTGACATAAGTGGCTGTTTTATTTCAGTGTTACGAAATAAAACAAACTTGTTTTGCAAATTTTTATAAGCTTTACGCCAGATGAATAATTACTGGTTCACACGCGAGTTCAACTTTAGCCTAACGTTAGACATAAATTTTCTTTAAATAAGATGTTTAGACTGGAGAAAATGTATTTGTTTTTTTTTTCAAGATCGCCCGATTTGAAAAGACTTGAAATCTTTTAAAATTTTTAAACTAATCAGGTTAATCTGACCCTTGACTCCAATAGTCTAGGAAATTGTAATATCTTCACCTACGGTATCCGACGAGTAAAAAATCACCGCACTCACCCTCATTTGTTACGCAACTTGCAGGTTTTTATTCATGATCTAGTTTTTTTTTGGTTTTTACTTTCAATTACTGTTTTTAGCTAGATATATTAATAGGTATATGTCGTTTTACGGTAAAAGTATTGTTATCACATCAATTCTTATTCATCATGTTGATTTTTCTTTTCTCAGTGTAAGTGTGTATGTTTATGTTCCTTTACTATTTTTCTATACTTCTGCGTTTAGGATCATCCTTTCGATAGTCGTTCTGCATTTTTCTTTCTTTTTTTTTTAAATCTAAAATCCAGTTCCATCCATTCCGTTAAAGTCGAACCCAATTGCTCAGAAAAAGGACGAACAAAATAACTCAAATCATTCCACGAATGCACAATCGCATGCATTTTATAGCCATACACTTTTTTTTACGATTACCACATCCATTCATGTATAAGTTCTCCTCCTTTTTTATTTTTTATTTTTTTGTTTCAGTGTGTAAAATCAAGGAAAAATATGTCCGTTCTTCTCTCTAGTTACTTAGTTTCTTGCGCTGTATATTCGCTCTCTCAAAATCTCAGTTCTTTCCCTAACTGAATTTTTTTGCATATGTTTGTTCCATTGTGTTTGTTTGGATTGAAGTCATGCTTAGATGCTAGTCATATAAATAGATAATTGCAGTTAATCTCACTTTCATTTATTTGTTTCGCAGGTAAGACGCACTGTTGTGGCGCTGCTACCATGCACACGAACCGCACGCATCCGTTACGAGTCGCCATGCTCGATGTGTGCATAGGTGTGTTGTTTTAATCTAGGTCGTCTATCGAGTTTAGCGGAATACATTTTCTATTGGTTATGTTTTAGACTTAGTACATCCACATTTTTGTTTCGAATAAAGCTTATTAACTTTTGTTTCAAACGTATTAGCTGCTTTGATTTTTTTTAATTAAAAAAAACATACACACATTCACATTGAATTTTCTCATTTGGTTTGGCTTGTTTGCTTTTTTTTAGCTATAAAAGAAAGCTGTTGACGCTTTTGTTCTCTATATTTGTGTATGTGTGTTAGAATATTCTATTTGTTAGGAATTATCGATAAGCAGTTAGTAGTAGGACTTCGATCAGCAATGATATGTGTGCATATGTGTATATTTGCAAGTAAGAGATTCAACTTTTTAGGTGTTATAAAATTCATTTTTCCAAGTGTCGGTTTCATTCAGAACAACAATTATGAGTTATTTGTTTTTTGTTTAAGTTTACATCCTTTGTTGCAAGATAAGGGTTTAGTAATGCTTTTTCAGTAACACGTACTTGGTCCAGCGATGTCTACTAGTCGTGGATTATGATATATTGTGGTTGGCGATCACATATTTTCTTGATGGCGTAGAATTGATTACTACAGCATCGTTGTTTACTCTAGTCGGAATAAATTTACTGACATTTTTCTACGATTTGTAATGATTTTGACTAAATAGGGTTCAACGATAGTTATTGTAACAACATAGTTATAATGTATCATAGATTGTCAATACATCTAGAGCCAAAAGTCACATCGGTGAAAATGAAATTTGGGTAGCAAGTAGTTCAGAGTGTTTTTGTGCTGTCAGTTTTTAGAAAATTGGAAAAAATGGCATCGGAAAACCACTCGGAATCGTGCAATCAACGGTAAGTCGTGTGATTAAACGTTACAACGAAACTGCTAGCATCGAACGGAAGGAGAAATGCGGTCAGAATGGATGTTCTATTATTGATCCAGAATCTCAAGCGTGTCGTGAAAGCGTTCAAGTGGAATCCCTTATGCTTCGGTCAGGGATGTGGCAAAAAGTTGAATCTGTCCAAGTCTTCCGTTCACTGCATATGTACTAAACGCAGAAATCGCGACGAACGGCAAAATACGGTGGGAAACAACACCCAGATGCTGACGAAACCTCATTGGCTTATCATGGATGAAGAGACTTACGGGAAGGCGGAAATCTTGCAGCTTTCGGGCTACTGTTCTTCATTGCCCAGCACAAGTATGACGTTCCCGAGGAAGTAAGGAAGCAGAAACTTTCAAAGTTTGCCAAGAAATACATGATTTGGCAAGCGATCTGCCCATGTGGCAAACGAAATGCGCCGTTCGTGACTACCGGGACTGTAGCGGGAAGGTCTACCACAGAGAACAGACATCCAAGCTGAAGTGCCCACCGTGTGTAAATTTCTGTAACTGCCATTTTGAAATTACAGCTCGTTTTCGTTAGTTTTGGTGAATCGTATGTTGATGGCGCCACTTGCCCACCTTGCGATTTGATAGCCTGTCAATTTTAGTTTGGTGAAACCTAGACTAGGCGGCGTTGTTTTTCCAACGGTTTGCTTTTAAAAGTTTACACAGTAAATTGGGGGAAAAATGTTCGAGCCTGGATGTCTGTTCTCTGTGGGTCTACCTCATGGATTGTCTACAAAAGCGCCTGCTTGCTCTGTTGAAGCAAAACGCGAGGGCCCTACGATCTTCAGGCTGGATTTAGCTTTGTGCCACTATTCAAATGTTGTCCTGGAGTGGTACGAAGCCAACGGGGTCACTTTTGAACCCAGGGACATGAACGCCCCGGAACTAAGGCCCATCCAAAAATACTGGGCTATTATGAAGCAGGCACTTCGGAAGAATCCCAAGGAGGTCAAATCTGAGGAAGTCATGAAGAAAAAGTGGGTTTCCGTACAGAGGAAGCTGCAGCCAGATGTTGTACAGAACCTAATGAGTGGAGTTAAGCGTAAGGTTATGGTATTGAAGTTAAATGAAATGGGATGTCTTTTTTGGGCCTGAAATTCATTGAAAACTCTACATTCGAGAGAATTGGCGCGTAAATATCCTAGAATCGGACTCTGACCCATCTGATGAAGTTGATTCTGCGGTGGAACACGCACCGGATCCTCAAAAAGGAAACGTTCTTGTCTAAAACTGTGCCGTAAGATAACAAAAGTCTTCTCTAAAAGATTGCCAAATATTCAGGCTAATGGGGGAAAAAACTGTAAAACTGAAGTTGCGAAGTCCGACGCCATTTTAGAATTTACGATGGCGGCTTGTTGCGTAAAAAATATGAAATACTTTTAAATACCCAGAAATATTGATATTTTTAGACCGAAAACGAGTAGAATGGCTGTAAATGCTATGTATCATTGTACGTTTTTATCAATATATTTACATTTAAAGTTCTAACTTTATCCGACATTTAGTTAAACTTTAACTAACTACTTAATGGAATCGGCGATATTGAGTTTAGACTAACCGTCCTATTTGTGGCACTTTCTCACTACCGCCACGTTTTTCGAATGAATATACTATCTTTGCTGCTTCCTTAATTTGTTTTAAGCATCGTTCAATGGATTGTCCATGGAATGGATAATCGGGCACTATCATTGATGTGTTGACGAACTCCACGATTTCTTTTTGATTCCACCCGCAGATCAGCGGAGGTTCATCGGCCTTGCTGAAGTCAATCAGGCCTTGTAAAGTTGTAGCGTCAATTTTTATAACCGGCACTTTGTGTAGCCTTAGAAGGACGAAGTTCTTCAAACCAACTGTGTTTGGCTTTTATTTGAAACCAGCATGGAGAATAGACTCTTCACGGAGCATTTTCCTCTCTTTACGATGCTGGAGCCGACATTTTGGATTCCTTGAACGGAGTCGAACATCGATTTCTGGCATCAAGACGCCGTCTGCGTTCAAAAGATACCATATTACAGGGGATTGCACCGTTGGTTGCCCTTCTCAATTAGACCACTACGAGGTAGCCCTTGCCCTTCTCAATAAACTTCCCCAAGGCACCATGCATCTATAAGGTAAAAATCACAAGAATCATCTATATGCGCCTCCATCCAGATGGGTTAAATTGCTGAAGCCGGTTGCCACCACCCACTTTCGAAATTAAGCAGCACTTCATGTCAATTGTTTAAAGTTATTCAAAATCGGAAAACAAGTCTTGGGACTCAGAGCTCCATGCCAATTTCTATTAACTTGGGCACCAAAACCACCGACAATCGAATTTTGACCTCCCGCGATTTGCATTTTACTTCACAAATTATTTTTTGAATATATGCCTCAGCTTAAATGTAAATGCTCTAAAAACATTTTTTTAATATTTCTTAGCTTAAACATCCTTCTCTCCTCTCCTCTCTGAAGAATGTTCATGAAGTTCTCCGAAGAACTTTGCTGAAATTTGCTAAAGAACTTCAATGAATTTCTTTGAAGAACTTCCATGATGTTCGTTGAAAGACTTCCATGAAGTTCGTTGAAGGGCTTATCCGAAGTTTTGCGAAGAACTTCTCTGAACGGCTAACCCAAGTTGTCAGAAGAACGTAACAAAAATACCCACAAATTGGGGTAGTCAGTCTCTTATGTGTACTAGCGATAAACATCATTTACCTGACATCCCACTGCGGGGTAGGTTGAGGCACGGACAAGTCCGTCACCTCAACAGGCAAAAGAAGTCGTTTGGAAGGCGCTCATGTACCACTGATGGCTTTGTGCTAGTTATTCTAGCGATATATTGTGTGCACTCTGTTTTTGATGCGCATGTGGGAGAGGAACTCTCTCCTTTTTGGGTTTATTTTGATTCGCAACGAAGCTTATAATTTTACAACTTTCTTTCCTGAAAACCGTTAATTTATAGACGATCTAGATCTCAAAAACATCGTTGTCCAAGACGCCAACTTGCTATTTGTCAAGGGTCTTGTGATTTAGGTTATAAAGTAAGTTTACATACACACTAGCGCCACGTAGTGAGATAATTCTGAACTTCCAAGTTCACCATCTTCAAGGCATCCTGAATACTGAACAACTTTGCTGAAGTAACTTCCTATATACGAAGGATCACGAGATATTATCTGATGAAACAACCAAGGTCAATGCTCGTATATCGTTTGAGACCACCATCAAGGAAATCCGCGCATGTCGGGGGGTTTACTGTACTTTGCTGTTTTTTTGCTAAAATACGCTGCCTTTCAACGGTCTTTTTCTGGTGCAGTCGACACACTTTCTTCAGTGAAGTTGTTTGTTAAGGTCTAAGAGATTTTAAAAATACCTCTGGAGCATTATCATTTAAGCTGAGGCAGTTATTTGAGTGGTTCTCGAAAGACATCAAAATTTCAATTTTTGATGCCAATTTGTGAAGAAAAATGCAAATCGCATGTAGTCAAAATACAATTTTTGAATCTTTTGGGACCCAAACTAACGATAATTGCCATGGAGCTTTGTATTTGTCGACCAGTGTTATCGACACAGCCTAATAGGAACTGTACACAGAGAGGAATTTGATAGTCAATTTTACCATTATTGGGGGTTAGGATGACTATTGCAGCATAGTGATTTTGAACCGACTATGATCACGGTCAAAAATACCATTAAAATTGAACCAACATTTGCCATAAAGTCGGAATAGTCCTTGTTACCATGATATAATAATAATGATAATAGTCAAGAATGCCATGAACGTGGTGAATTCGTCCATTTTCATGGTTATTGTAACCATTATATGCAATAGTTACCTTGACCATGATTTAATTGTCGGTATAAAGATAGAATTTTTCTCAGAGTAGGGTTCATGATAGGGATTTACAATATACGCCCTTTTAAGATATTATTCCGTTAGGATAGTATGGTTGGCAGCGCTGGCGACAGTGTGAGTGTACCGAAGGAGAATTCTTGAAAGAGGATTGAAGCCATCAAGTGAACGCTAAAAGAACGTGAACGCTAAGAGAAGTCGTGTAACCAAGTGCAATTAAATAGATCTTAATCAATTTCAAGTGTGTGTCAAAGTTATCCACAGGCACGTATTGCTTCGACAAATCTATCAGCAGAATGCTTAACATCCAGCGATCGATCTTCTTGAAAACAACCAGCGGCCATTTGTGCGTTGTGTACATCAGGAGGATCACATACTCCTCTACCATAGCACAATCCACAAGCTTTGCTCCTATCAGATGTCGAAGTAACCCAAATCCACGAATATATCCGCTGGCTTGAAGCGCTTTCAAAGTGTCCCATGCTTCTCTAACTGTTGCTACATTCTCGGCAAGACTGTAATTCTTCGAATCAATCAAGTAAATCGTTGGAAGTGCACGTTCCGAAAGCTCCTCTGACGGGTCTTGATGGCGTGATCGCGAACTGTAGATTTCCTAGCGTTGAAGTCTCTACGGCAACGGCAAAGGTACGCGTACTCATGCTGGTAGAACCGGCGCCAGTGCTCCAGTCAAAATTGCTGTCTGGTTTCCTGCTGCTGCAGCTGCTCCGGTCGTAGCTCCGGTACCTGAAACTGCACCTAAATCGACACCATTCATGTTACGCTAAAGAGAACTCCTAACCGACATTCGTTTTTCTAATATTGTAGTACTTTTTTCTGTTTGGCCGTTGCTATGGCGCCAATTCACCATAACTTCAAGCAACAAGATAAAGGCATTGCGGGTAATGTGGCATTACTTACACGCCAGTAAGCCCAATGCCGGCGTGGTCTTTGCTGTGTGCAGCAGTTGTCTCCATTCTATTTGGCCCATTTCGCTAGCCTCGCAGTTTGCGAAGGGTCCGCAGGTCGCCTTCTACTTGATCGAACTACCTTGCTCTCGCTGCGTGCCTCTTCTTCTTCTTGTGGCCTTCGGATTGTTATCAAGAATCATTTTAACTGGGCTGTCGTCCGACATTCTCACAACATGACCATCGGGCGAACTGTATCTTTCGGTTGTTTTCAAAATGTAACATAATTCGAGGTGTTAGTCGCACCCGCATCACTCTAGCTAAGGGGCTATTTATAAACCACGTAGACTTGTCTAGGGGGGTTTGCACAGTGGTCAAAGATGGTTAAATCACGAACTTAATTGTATAGTGCCTTAAATATTAACTTTATCCAAAAAGTGTCTGCAGACGAATTGTTCACATATGTATGCGCATAGTTTTGTAAATTAAAAAAAAAATCATCGCCTACTATGAAAAAAAAATAACTTATTTTCAATAATAGATAGAAAGATAGTTTTTCGAAAAAAGTTGTAGATCTACTCAAAATATGAAACTTTGTTGAAACCGAAAAAATTCTATGTCAAGTAGTTTTGAAATTATGATTGTGAACAAATGTATAACAACATAAAATTCCATGTTTTGGTGAATAAGGTCTGTATCCCCATTAATCCTGACACCTTCAAATCATTGTAACTTTTGAAATATTGCACGTAGGAATGAAAAAATTTCACTGTGGTATAGCTGAAAGTCTATGATGAAAAAGACTATGATTGATGTTTACATTTCGACACAAAATTTTCATTAGGCCTAACTGACAAACGTAAACAATGGCTTCTTCCGAAATTTCTCGTGGTACAATAGCTACCCATGTAAGCCTCAATTCTATCGGATAGGTGAACACTTCTCTTCGAAATGATCGCGGTGGATTGATTAGGCGAGTTTTCAACAACGAGAAATTTAAGGAAGAAGCCATTGTTTACGTTGTCAGTTAGGCCCTAATGAAAAATTTGTGTCGATTTCATGTTTAGTATTCAAGATGGCGGCTGAAGAAAACAAGTGTACGCGCGAATTTTGTACGGGCGTACGGCAAATCCTGGACTTGTCAATCATCGGGACCTTGCGAAAACATTGGATTTGCATCGTAAATCCACTCGATTCTACGATAGATGCTCTAAATCATTTTCGGAACGTTTGACATGAGTTGGAGAGGAAACCTGGAGAAGTGACAACAACATTGGACGCGCTGATCCTGTCATGGACCGAAAGGTGAAAAGGATATTAACGAAAAACCCAAATCTCTCCATTCGAACGGTGGCTCGTAAAATAGGGATGTCGCTTGGTTTTGTCCAAAAATCAAAACAACGTTTGGGACTTAAGTCGTATAAAGTAAAAACAGTTCAAAATCGCAACGACAAACAGAACATGGCGGCATAATCACGGGCTCGACGTTTGTACTGCGAATATTTGACGAAGTTTTCATGCGTTGTTATGGACGATGAAACTTATGTCCTGGAGGATTTCAAGCAGCTTTCAGGGCTGGTTTTTTATTCTGCTATGGCCAGAAATGCTACAGCTGAGCATTTCAGAACGAAGAAGGCATCAAAATTTCCCAAAAAATACCTTGTGTGGCAAGCAATTTGCACGTGTGGCAAAAAGAGTAAATCTTTCGTCACCGTATTCGATAAAAATGGCACACAGAAAATCTTCTGTAACTTTTGAATCGTATGAGTAAAAAACCTAGACATTTGAGTAGATCTTATCCATAGTGTATTATTTACATCTGCCAAGTTTCATAGTTATACATTCAGTAGTTCCAGTCATGTCGTCGAAACAAGAAATTGTCCGTGAGAAAATTTTGTGCACTCACAATCAAAATCCAGGGGCGTCCCACCGGTGGATTACTAAAAGGCTTGGGATTGCAAATACAACTGTGTCTCGTGTAATAAGAACCTTCAAGTAGCGTCTGAGTGTCCAAAGGAAGGAAGGGAGTGGTCGTAAAAGTGGTCCAATGGACAGTAAAATGGCCAGGAAAGTCGTACAACACTTCAAGAACCGTCCAAACATGTCAATTCGAGATGTCACTAAAAAGTCTAAGGTGTCAGTCGGTTTTGTGCAGAAAACCATAAAGCGTGCTGGGTTACATGTTTACAAAGTGCAAAAATCCTGCCACTACGCTCGAAACGTATTGGAGTGGTACCGAGCCAACGGAGTCAATTTTGTGCCAAAGGATATGAACCCACCAAATTCACCGGAACTTCGTCCAATTGAAAAATTCTGGGCAATTATGAAAACGAAACTTCGCAAACATCCCAAAACTATAAAAACAGAGCTAGAATTGAAGAAAATTTGGGTAAAAACAACAAAAACACTGGGAAAATCGGTTGTACAAAATTTGATGGGTGGAGTGAAATGGAAGGTGCGGGCATTCGGGATGGGAGACGAAATTGAATAAAACAAATGTTGTAAATCAAAACTCATTAGTAGTTCTTCATTCCCTGAAAGTTTCAAGAAAATCCGATAATCAGTTTAATTTTGATGAGTATATATGTGTGTGCCATTTTTATCGAATACACCCTTTACAGGCACAATCAACAAGGAGATCTATGAGAAAGAATGCCTGCAGAAGCGATTGCTACCCTTCATCAAGTGATACCAAGCAAATCAAGTGAACATTGTACCAAAAACCTCAAACTCGCCAAATTGCCCAGAGCTACGACCAATCGAGAGATATTGGGCTCTGATGAAGCGGAAGCTTTCTGGAAAGAAGCAAGGAATCAAAGACATCAAACACTACCAGCAAATTTGGACAAAGACGGCTTCTACGATTTCTGAAGAGTCTGTTCAAACTGTTATATGTTTTGTCTTCACGGATTCTTAAAACAGATCCCATGAATCTGAAATAAACAACTACGACGGAAATATAATGCGAAATTTATGTTTTATTCATATGTTGAGGTGTCCGGATTATTGCGGATACAGACCTTACAACATGTAGATCAATGCATTCCTTGCAAAGTTAGAGCACTTTTCAACTTCATTTTACCGCAATTTTGACTGTATATAAGGGACAAAGGTGGCAAACCGGGAACCAAGAACAGCTATTTATATTGAAGCTTAGACTTGGTTCTTAAGGGCAATGAAGGTTTGGTTAGCGCCAATTCATATATGACTGAGAACGATCATATTGAATGATTGCCTGTTTTTGCCAGCTACTGTCCATAAAATATTGATGCACGGTGTCGATGTAATTCTTCATTTTAGTGTTCCTATCGGAGGATTGTTTGGAGAAGCGCAAGAGTCGCTCAATAAAGTAATAATAAGTTTCAGACTAGAACACACCCGGAAAACATCACGAGCTATTACAAACGGTGACCTCATTCGTCGACTATTGGTTTCTTCAGACCCAATTATTGCCAGTTTGTGGGTAAAGTCGCCAAAGAAGGACAAAGAGTTTCCCGAAGATGCACAGTATATGCTAGATTTTTCATACAGTGAAAATGTCAAAAAAATGTATGGAGAAAAGTCTACGAGGGAGGAGAGGGGTTTGTATGAGATTTTCAAAATGAGTCTACGTTTATGAACAGGCCATAAGCCGCAAGCAGAAGTTCTGCCGAGGTCTGAATGAAATTATTTCCTTTTTTTCGTTCTAAATGACTTGCTAAATTTACATCTGAACTTGTTGGATGATTTTTGTCTCTGGAAAAATAAACGTTGGTTAATTTAGTGCCAAAGTCTCGACGTGACACATGACGAACCGCATCCTTTATTCCCCACCTCAACTAGATTAGACGGTGACTAGAGACTGTACTTTTTTTTGGACCGAAGACGACTAACTTCACATCATAACTCAGTAGAGATAGACCCCGAAGTAAACTATGAAAGGCAAAGTAGTGTATCGCAATTTCAATTCCCGACCAGGCATTACGAAAACAAATGAACTGTTGTATACTAGGTTGATATTTAACGGCAACGGGTTGTTCTAGTACCTATAATAGTTCTTGAGTCCACTCTAATGTTAATGTTGATTTGATTCGTTGTTTCGCATATATTATTCATTGCACTAAGACGGCATTCTTCTTCGCTATATAATTTAGTTGATTACAATTTCTTCATGTACATATGTGTCATCAAGTGTTGTAGTCGGTGTGTGCGTGTGTTTAAAGGCCAAGGTGATAAGTAAACCGAACCAAATGAAGACGAAGGGTATGGGAAATTTTCGAAAGAAAACAAAACCAACAGAAGCTGAAACACTACCAGGTGCTACGATTTAGAAAAAGAAATTTATTTAGATTCTTTTTTTCAGTTGTTTGTGTATGATGCGTGAGTGTATGTATTTGTTGATGTCCGTTGTGTATCACTAGTTATATGTTCTCGTTCGCTAGAGTACTATTGTTTGATATTTTTGTTTGATTTTTCTTGTCTCACTACTACCATATAACAACACTTAATTGGTTTGCTTGCTTCTCGTTATTTACACAATTTTATGTTACCTAAGGAAATGCTTCATATTATACTTGTGTGGGTGTATTTATGGTACGATATAAATAAAAAACACGTTTCCTATCCACAGTTGCACTCGTTTTGCTTCCCTCCAGTACGAACAAAAAAAATCCGTTCAGGGACAATTTAATCTCAGCTAAGAATGTACTAAAAATTTTGGATATAAAAAGCTAAAATAACACTTCTGTTATCGGAACAGAGAATACTTTTTCCATTTGCCACCGAAAGTATTCAGCAAAATTCAACACATTTTCTTTCACGTAATCTGCATTTGAGTGTAGGCAGGTCGTCCTGCTACTGCAGCTCTTACGTTAAGAGAAAAGAACATATTTGGCATTAAAGTGTATGTGTGTGTGAGTGTGATTACCTCTCGTAGTGTTTCTCTTGTTTAGTTCCGGCTGAGCTGCTCAGCAGTGTTCCTCCGCAGTTGTACCTCCGACTGCAGTTGCTGCTGCTGCTGCTGCTCAGCCATCATCGCCTGTTCGTGTTCGTCGCTGCCTTTCAGACAGTTCAGCTTATACTAATTGCTGTTGACATTAGTCTTGCGGCCTCCACGTGGCTTGATACTCTCCGAGATATGCCACATGGCGTCCTCGTCCAGACAATTTTCAAAGTTGTCGAAGAATCCGATGATCTTCTCGTTCTTCTTGAATTGGTACGATCTGCGAATGGAGGGGTAGGGAGATTAGAAATGTCCACTTCAGTCGGGCAGTGATCAACCGAGCTTACCCTTTCTTGAAGCGCTTCATGTTGACCACTATATGGTACTGTTGCCAACGTTTCGAAAAGTTGATAGACCCATCCTGAAGCGAATCCGGATTTCCGATGTGCACGAAGGTAAGATCTTGCAGCACGAGGCCACTGTATCGAGAGAGAGAAACAAAAACGCTGGAATAAATTGCTTCCGATTGAGCGACAGACAATTCTACTCACATATACGGTATGCAGGGCGGGTTGGTTTCAGCTAGAGCCTGGCGATAGGCGCGAAAACTCGAACTCGAATCGATCAGGGCGCAATACTCCTTCAAACCCTCGGTTATCGTCTTGTGCCACTCCAGTCTGAAAGTTATGAAATTCCGTGACAAACAACCAACATCAACAAAAACCTGGCAACACTTACCGCCTGATCGGTGCCGAATCCAGTGCTGACAGCAGCGCCAGATATGAGTTGTAGTTGTTGATCTTCCGCAGATGCTTCATTATCTTGATGAACTTGATCACGTGCTTTTCCCTATCTTTGGCGTCTTCCTGTCGGAGAATTTGCGAGCGTGCCCTGTGAAATGGAACGAAAAGCGAAACATTAAAATGTCCAGCATCGGACAACCCAAGTCTACCCACCAGTAGGACATCTTGTTGAAATGCTCGGTGAATGTGGTCAGATTTGGGGATCGTTCCTCGTTCTGCTCCTGGGCCCAGATGAGCACCTCGGGTATCTCGATCTTGTGGAACAGTTCCGCGTCCAGCAGGGTCATCTGTTCGGCAATTTCGGCCGACTTGAGGTCGAGCAGCGTCGGGGGCGAGGTTATGACCGCTCGGGACGACGGTGCCATCCGACTGGGCTCCTTCGGTAGTTTCAGCTTGTAGAGCGAAACCTTTTCGATCAGCTTCACCCGAAGCAGCTTGGCCATCGTCAGGTGGCCGGCGCAGACTAGTTGGTAGACGAAATTCATGAGGATCTCCAGCAACCGAAGGGACAGGTCCGGGGAACTGCAAAAACAACGACAACGATGAGCGAATTGAGAGGGATTGGATGGTTGGGAAGAGGGACTTACGTTAGATCGTTCACCACTCGCACCAGTAGCGAGAAGGACTCCTTGGCCGCTTTCTGCTTGCCGTCGACCATCTGACAATGGAACAACGAGTAACGATACGTCAACTTCTGGATCAGCTCCAGCGGCGAAATGAACGTGCGGAACGTCGTGATGAAGGCTTCTCCGTAGGCTGTTGTTATGTTGTGGGTTTTGGCCGTTACGAATGTGGATTAGATAATTATTAGCATTTATGGACATTATCAGTGTATCAATGTAATGAAGCAGTTGAATGCGAGGCGTGCAGTTCAGGCAATCTATTTGTAAATGGCGGTAGGTAAAGAAGCAATCCAAGAATGTGAACGAAAATTATAACTCTAATCAAACTGATGCAATGCCAATAGAGAAGCTGTTTGAGAAAATAAGTTTTTAATAAGTTTGAGAAAATAAGTGGCCCAAGTTTGACCACAGTTTGTGTTGAGCCCCTTGAGTGGCGACAGCATCATCAACGTAGAGTACAACACTAAAGCATAGCCGCCATTTCTTCGTCATTCCGGTAAATTCAAGATACATTAGATCTACTCTTGCTCTACACACGTGATTATGTAACGCAATCCTAGTTTCAGTCGATTTCTCTACGGTTTAGTTTCGTGGATAGAATTGTTCTCTCCATCGTTGAAGTTTGCGTTGCAGTGTTTTTAGCGAAAGTTGCAGCATCAATCATAGTAACCCATGATTCAGCAGACAAAATTTGACAGCTCTATCAGTCGAACTCTAACCGTGATGGCAAAAACAGTGAAGCAACTCCGTTCAAAGAACGGCACCCCGCCGCGTCGAAAACGGACATCGTGCGGCACTTTGTGGACGCCGGATACGCCCGTTCCGGCATCTACAACATCTTGGCACTATTAGACAACAATCAGAGCATCGAAAGAAAGCCCGGTTCCGGACGGCCGACGATCCTGAGCGATAAGAAGCTCCAAAGGATGCTGAAGAGAAAGACCGAGGGAAAAGTGGCTACATCGCTGCGTGCGCTTCAACCGGCCAACCGGTGAAAAAGTACCTGGCGAACATGAACATACATGTCAGGAAGCGGAAGTTGCGTCCACTGGTTTCGGAGCTGCAGGCAATGACGCAGCGGCAGCGGCTGAATAAGATGGTCAACTCGATTTTTCCGGCGAATCGCGACGTGGCGGTGGTGATGGACAACGAGACCTATCTCACCCTGGATGGCAACGACTGGCAGAGTACTTTGTATTTTACTTCCCCCACGAAGGATGTGAGCTCCGAGGTGAAGTTCATTTCACACACCTAGTTCCCCAAGTAGGTGCTGCCATTGGTTGACAATCAGCCAGAAGCTAAAACTGAGGAGGACCTTATAAATAAAACGAAGAAACAACTCAAAAACATGCCTACACGCATGGTTTAGTCCGCTATGGCGAATGCTCCGGTTAACTGCCGAAAGGCCGCTCACAAGGGCGTAGATTTTTTTTTGCAAGTAAGCTTAAATAATTACCTTCTATGAGAAATTTATCAAAAGCAATTATCTGCCTTAGCATTGTTTTTATCACCATCCGAAAAAAAGTCCATTTCTTTTAATGCAAACGTTACAATCAAATTGCTACTGGATGAGAGCCACTTTAGTTTGGGATAAAACAACGGCAAAAATGACGTGGGATGCAAGAAGCATCATAACAGGTAATTATTTCAACATAATGTATGGTCTATATGCTTGAACAAGTGCTGAAAACCATAAAAACAATAGACCTAGATCTTCCAAACAATCCTTAAGTTCAGATCTTGATGTTCCACATGATCAATAAGGCGATTTACGATGTGTTGACCGTATTTTTTTTAATGGAACAGCTCCACGGAACATCATAACACTTTAATAGACATGTCTTAGTATTTCTAGAATTCTAGAAGACATATCACAGAATACCCATGGTACTCAAAACTATCCTTGAATACAGATCTTGATGTTCTAAATGATCAACAAGGCTTTTTACGATATCTCCACTGTGCTTATGAGTTAAAATAACTCCACGGGCTGTCATAACACTGTAATAGACCTGTTACAGTATTTCTAAAATACCTAAGGTACTTCAAAATGTCCTTGAGTGCAAATCTTGATGGTCCACATGATCAAAAAGACGGTTTGCGATAGAGTAAAACTTCATAGAACATCATAGCACTGTTATAGCCATATTTCGTTGCTGCCAGAATATTTACGATACTCCAAACTATCCTTGAGCTCAGATTTCGATGTTTAACATGTTCAAAAAAGAGATTTACGGTGTTGAAAAACGTTGAAAAACGTCCCATAGACAAATACAGAAACACATATGTGATTACGATATAGCAAATAGAGCGTTGATCCTCTAGAACATTAAGCTACGAACTTCATAATGATTTGGAGTAGTTATGAAATTGTATTAAAAATCGCCTTGTTGATCATGTTGATCAACTCATAAGAACGACGAAGACCTCGTAAGTCGCAAAACATCAAGATCTGAGGGTACTGTAATATGAATACAACTGGCAATGATGTCCCATGGAGCTTTACCAACGTATAAGTACGATGAGGTCCTCGTGAATCACCTTATGTCGTGCAAAACAACAAGACCTGAACGCAAGAATAGTTTGAAGTGTCGTAGATATTCTGAGAATATGTCTACAACGGTGTTAAAATTTTCATTTAAGCTTCAACAGCTCACAATTAGGGTTAAAACACTCTAAACCTCTTTGTTGGCCATGCACAACATCAAGATCCGAACTCAAGGACAGTTCAGTTTGGATGATATAGATCATCCATCATTGTGACCGTAACCATACCTGTTCAATATTTTTCCCATTTAAAAAAGGTATTTTTGAACAACTTTGCAGAACAAAGTTTCTCTGTAACTCTAAATTTTGGCAGCAAATTTTATTCGTGGGTCATATTTGGCCCATCCGTATTGAATCGTTTAAGGTAGCTGATGACATGAAAACATATTTGGCCAGCATCAAGATTCGGGGCTCGCAATGAACGAATGATTGAAGTGTCTGGACTCGGTTGAGTTTCTTCCAAAATCCCACAAATCTCCAGAAGTAGCCCTGACAAAGCGAGTCACCCCGCTATGAGGGTAAAAGTCCAGGCCTTCGCCAACCCGAGCGTCTGTTCTCCATGTTAGGGGCGGCTCAAAACCAGCCGTAGAACATCATAGAACATCATAGTAATGGAAGCACACGATGTAAATACGAACCGGAACAATCGGCATGGACCTAGGTCACAGTATCCAGAGAGTCGCTAAAGCTGGAAGGGTACAATGGGCGGGACATGTTGTCTTGAATCCGACCCGTACAATACGCAGAGGAGCGCAGCGAACTAGGTGATTGAATCAAGAGCAACAAGACCTCGGAAGCGTGGGACATTCGAGGAACTGCAGACAAGCAGCCCCCAACCGAATTTTATGGAGAAATATCGTGACGCAGGTGCGGTCCTTATAGGACGTTATATGGACCAGCATAAGTAAATAAGTAACATACACAACAGGACTGTCCAGAGCTGTCAATAAAACTACTTTCGAGCTATGGTTCGGTCGAAAATCGGATCTGAAGGATACGAATGTCTTCGGGCTTGCTTAGTTCGCGTGAATTGCTCCCCAAAAAAGGAAAAAGTTCGAGGTTAAGGCTTAAAAACGAATCTTTGAGGGTACACTTCCGGTCATAAGGCGGTATGTCTGCTGGATATGCGTACCGGCGGGATTGTCATGAGCCGATATGTGCGCCGAAATGGCGAATGTGAAGAGTGGGCCTACCCGTGAAGCCACTGGAGAAACGGAACAGAATGATAAATGAATCCAAGAAAGAAGATCCTTTGAACGCCCAACCATATGAAGATGCCAGCAATCACGATCACGGTTCGTGACGCTGCAGGTTTTCCTGGATTTGAGGATGTACCAGTTCAGGAGGAGCAAGAAAAGCAGCAGAGCCACATACATCTACTAGATCGAATATCGGAGTTCCACCGGAGAGGTTCCGCGAAACGATTGGCTATGTGGGCTAAGAGAGGTACTGAGAGCGTGCGCTTCCTGGTTCATTGCTCAGGACTTTTGCCAGAAGTACGGTAGCGAGGATGATCAGATCTTCGCGCCGTTGGTGGTGCGACAAACCACTTTCGGAACGGTTCCAACGCTGGCGAATAGCCGTAAGATGCTGACAAGACATGTCGACATTAGGACGGCATACTTCTACGGCGAATTACAGGAGGAAATATTTATGAGACAACCTTTTGGGTACAAAAGCGAGACTGCAACTACTGTATGCCATCTCAAGCAGCCGAAAACAGCTCCCTGTCTCTATTCGAAGCAGATCAACGATTACTATTTGTACGTGCTATTGTAGGTAGATGACCTTATCGTCATCTGCAATATCGAACAGGAATACATAGCACTTCTGAACGCTTTGAAATAGACATTAAGATCACCGAGCTGGTAGACCTTGCTTGTCTCCTTGGGTTTCAGGTACGTAAGAAAGTGATTACGTACTGCACCAACAATTACAAGAATACAACATGAAGACCGTTAATACGCGGGTACAGGCGACGAGTCGCTTTCTACAACAACAGCAGGAACAGAGTGCTGAGCTTGCCGATAAGGAACAATACCAAAGCCTTATTGGTGGTTTGCTGTACTTCGCCGTAAACAGCCAACCGGATATTGCTCCCTCTACTTCTGTTCTTAAGAGACGTGTGTCTTCACCAACGAAGGTGGACTGGATTGAAGCTAAGAAGGCCCTTCGTTAATTGAAAGGGGCGGTCGACTACGCGTTGTATTTGGGCACACACGAACCCTAGAGCCTGCAATGCTTCGTGGACGCTGATTGGGTAGGCGATATCTCAGATCGTAAGTCCAATACGTATTCAAGTTCGGTGGAGGGATTATCGAATGGTGCTGTAGGAAACAAATAATCGTGTTCAAGCACTTAAGTCGATTATACCGCCTTGACTGTTTGTCTTCAGGGGTTGCCTTGAATTACCCCGTAGAGCTTCGTGAGGATAACCAAAGCTCTATTGCTTTAACAGCGATGGATAGAACTTCGCGCCGGTCAAAGTGTATTGGTACTAAATACTGCTTTGTCAAAGATCTTGAGGCGAGCGGTATTGTGTACATCGGGTACCGTCGGATAAAAGCGGACATCCTGAACCCACTAGCAACGGTGAAGCTTTGGGAAGTTCGGACGGCTATTGATGTGAAGTCGACGGAAGTTGAGGAGGAGTGTTGAGCCCTTTGAGCGACGACAACATTATCGTTGTAGAGAAAACATCATCAACGAATAGAGCAATAATAGAACCTAAACGTCATTCCTTTGTATTTCCGGTAAATAGAAGATTTACTAGTTATTCTCACTACACACGTGTATATTTTACGCAATCCGAGTTTGCCTTTTCACATTGATCATTCAGACAGTTTATGGTATCAAAAAGTCTCTACAGGATGGTCCTAAGCAGCAGAAGCCCGGGAGTTGAGGTCCACGGTTTACTTTAGCGTCAAACGTGCTCAAGTAGTCTGTTATTGAAAAGATTGCTCGCAAGCCGGTACGGTCTATCAGGAAGCTTTTAAAGGAAGCCAACATTTCTGAAAAATTCCCGAGCTTGGTTGAAGAAGGAAACAATCATAATCCTGTTTTCCGAAAGCTGTTCAGCTTCGATGTATATGGCCTGTGGTTATTTGAGTATCTCGGCTTCTTGGTCTGGTCATGAAGATCCTTTGAAAGGGATTGTTTTTAAAGACATGACTTTAAACGCATTCATCAACTGTTGAATTTCAACATTGAGTTCAGACCCCGAACATCGCTCCCTACAGAGGCGAATTCGGTTCAATTTATGAATGTTTTTGCGTTCTATATAAAGGGTGTTTCGATCAAAATTTGGTCGACTTAAACTTAAAGCATTTCCTTTCATCGTGCATTAAAACATTTTGCACACCCCTCAAGATGTGTGTGTGTAGCATCATGCCTCAATTTTGATTTTGAGATTAGCACTACAGTTATCAAAATGTCGTCGAAGGAAGAGAAGCAGCGCATCAAAATTTTGCAAAAAAAACACGATCGCAAAAGTTGTGCACCACAATGCTGACGAAGTTTGATTGCGTGGTACAGGACGATGAAACTTACGTCAAGGCAGATTTTCAACAGCTTCCTGGACAGGAATATTATACGGCAAACCGGACGGGGAAAGGTGGCAGATATTGTCTAGCATATTAAACTGTCACGAAGAAATATGTGGTGTAGCAGGCCATCTTTACCTGTGGCTTGAAGGGCAACGTTTACATTGCGACCGGAACCGTCAACCAGGAAATTTATCTGAGCGAGTGCCTACAAAAACGTCTACTGCCTTTCCTGAAGCGACACAATTGTCCCATTCTCCTTTGGCCGGATTTGGCATCTCTCCATTACGGAAAAAAGCCATAGAGTGGTATGCTGCCAACAATGTTCAAGTGGTGCCCAAGGAAAAGAACCCGCCCAAAACGCCAGAGCTCCGCCTAATTGAAGAATATTGAGCCATCGTCAAGCGGAACCTTAAAAAGACTCAAAAAGCTGTTGTGAGCGAGAAACAGTTCAAGGCAAACTGGCATTCTGCGACGACAAGTGGACAAGTGGACAAATCTTATGGCAGGTGTTAAACGAAAGACCCGGCAATTCGCATTCGGTAAAAAGGAAGTTTAGCTGAATATTTCTCCTGTATTCTGTATTAACTGAACTTGAAAAAGAAAAATAATTTGACTTATTGATAAAAAATTTGATCGACTCACACACATTACTGTTTGACCAAAATTTGATCGGAACACCCTTTATTCAACCGTGTTTCCGTTCCCACACTGGTCATACCCGGGTCTCGTATTTTCGTATGATTTGATTACAATCCGTTCCAATCTATAATTACGCATAGTTTTGTCCTTTCGAGCCATCAAACTATGAAAAGATGCGATCGATCAAACCCAGGGACCTGACGGACAGTCAGTTTTCTGTAGCCAACATCTCTAACATCCATACGCCATAAGATCCATTGTTTGTAAACAATACTTGCGTTCGTACCTGTAGCGACAAACGTCAGATGGGCGTTATTCGAACAAGGCCCGTGATATGTTGCATACTGGCCATACTGACAAACTTAAGTAAATAGGATAGGGTTGCCAGACTCCCATGTGATCTATATACGAAAGTGTCTTGAGTTAAGTTAAATTATCTATCGACTCGTAATTTCTATCTTGTACATAGTTGAATACATCCTGAGGCAATATAGCATGCTAACAAAAGAACGATTTCGGGAAAGTTGCATAAAATAAACCACTGAAATTTCTGAAATCTTTGCCTATGTCTATAAAAAGAAGCAAATCCCGTCATATACCTCATAAATGACTGACAAATTTCGTCCCAAAGCGAACATAAACGTAACAGATTTGTTTGATTTCATTCAAAAAATAAAATATATCTAAAGTAGACTTAAAAAACCAAAGCAAATTTTCAACGACTACTCAACACGGACTATAGTTTAAGCTACAAAAAAAAATCAATTCAAACACAGCGAATAAGAAGAAGAAGAAAAAACGAATGAAAGCCAAAGAACGTGATTTGATTCGCACCGGGTTTCGGGCGCTTACCGTCCTCTAACAACTCATCAATGACTGATGAGTTCCAAATTATTGTTTTTTAGCAGATGAACGTGATTTTGGATATGAAGAGGGTGGTTGGTGGGTGGTGGTGTTTCATTAGTGCAGCAACGGTGAAATATTTGCAACAATCAGTGCGCACGTATTGGTTGTTGGTAGTGGTGGTGGTAGTGGTGATGTGATTATTGAATTCGTGAGCGGTAATAAGAAAGGCGGGGCGAAAAACGAGAAAAAAAAACAGTTTCAAAAAATACCAATTAGCGAAAAAACAAACAATTTCATTGAATTTTTGTTATCTGGGAACGAATGTAGCGCCAACATGTGCCGTGTTTTTTTTTTGTGTTGAAAAGAAAAACTGGAGCAAAAATCAGGAGATCATGTGGTTGAAGCCGGAGTACTCACCGTCGGATATCTTCTGCACTTTGGTGGCATGGATGATAAGGGCATCCGGATGGCCACCCTTCACGTCCGGGCCGTCCTCGTTCTCCTTTTTGAAGACCAGATAGTTGCTGATGTCCAGTTCTTCCATTAAATTGATGGACTGTTGCTGCTGCTTGTTTGTGGGAAGAAAGAGAATATAGGTTAGAATGTGTACTTTGCGATACGATACGGGATAAATCAAACGTAAATTTGCAGTGTTCCCAAAACCATGCAACAAGAAAGCAGAATGTCTAATATGTTTGGCATGAAATTTTCAAGTTCGTGAGAAAACGATTGGTTGTTTTGTGGAAATTAGATATAATTCACAAAATTTTATTTCAACCCAGATTTTACGAATGTCGATTTTCAGAATGTTGCAATTTCGGAGAAAAATACTGATTCTTAATTTTGGCAGGCCAGGCTAACTCAAGTACCTAGATATATTAAGTTTATTCTAAAATTGTAGCTGAAATGCCAAAAACGGTCCATAAAGTCAAAGATAACTCAAAAATGCGTGCAATGGCAGCATGTAGAAAACATTATTTAACATCTTCTGTGATACCCAAGTTTGTTTTTTAAGGATTCGTGTCATGTAATAATAGCGTTTCGTTGTCATTCTTTTCGGTGGGTTTCGTGGGTTCTTACGGATCCATACTCCCGTTTTTGGCTTTTCATGCAGTGAGGATTACAGGTATGTACAGTTTGAACAGGCTGAAAATCTACACATAGAAGAAAACAATCTTGAAGCACTAATTAAAATACAGAACTTGGTGAGATCATTCCAATTGCAAAACGTGGTTCATTTTGATCAACGAGCAGTTCGCTTTCGTTGCCATTTTTTTAAGTTTTTCGCTCGGCTAGAACGCAAACCAACCAACCGCCAGAGAGAAACACACAGATATCACAACTTTCTTTGTGTTTGTTTCTTGATTATCGAGGTTTTCAGCCTCGGTCAGTTTCGTGTCCCGTCCTAGTCACTCAAACACCTCTTTGGGTATTTTCGTAACTTGTCCGGGGGTGAGACTCGAACTCGTGGCTTTGGCGTGAGTGGTTAGGATGTTTACCACTACGCCGGAGTTGCCCCAACTTTCTTTATCACTTGAGCATTTGACGAATCCAGGTTGAAAAAAGAAGAAGACACGGAGTGGTGATAAATCTGACAGCTCCCATGTTAAAGTATAGGAAGAACATTTTCAAATCTTCAAAATAATTGAAATGAAATTTTAATTCAAAGCGATTTGTTGTATGATGTAATTTTTTAGAAGCATTTTAAAAATTTCGTCCTATACTTTAACATGGGAGCTGTCAGATTTATAACCAATCGATGTCTTCTTCTTTTTTAAAGTTGGATTTGTCTATTATCTCAGAAAAGGGTAAAACACGACAGAGAATCTTGAGGGTTAGAAAAGCATAGTTCACTTAAGAGATAAATGGAACTAAATCTTTTGGCTACACTGTCTATTGTTTACCCATAGGGATTGTATCGACACCAACAGAAGATCTTACGTTATTTTTGATCATTAGATGCAAAACACAACGATGTCAACCTAAATTCTAGAATCAAATATTTAGCCTTTCTTCTATGTGGTACATGCCTGAAGGCTTCCTCTGGGTCAATTATAATATTTGCAAATAAAGCAAAGGCAATCTAAGGGACTAGTGGAATGATCAAATACAAATACATATCAGGAAAAAAATATTACCTGTTCACTGAACAGGTTGAACGTGAAGCAGGTTTTGACCGGATTGTTCCAGTCATTTGATCAAAGATGATTCCATCCATCTCAAAACCGCCAAAAAGAATCTTGCAAGTAACGGGTTCCTCATTGTGCCAAATGCTATTTTTTTGAATACTTTGCCTGTGGGGCCAATTATAGAAGTCGAGTCGAGTCGAGTAAAATTGCGCATTACAGAAGCCGACTGAATCTGATCGAATGGGCAACCGAACTCGACTGTTAACTGAAGTGTTGAAATTTTTCAAAATGTCATTGAAAAATTACACCATGGAATAAGTCAGGACTGTAGCTGTCAGTTTTTACAGTCGAAGCACAGGTGTTTACATTTTTCACTTTTGTTTTGTGAATTACACTAATGTTTCGCTGTTCCAAAGTTGCGATTTGAAGTATCTCTCGATAAAGTTATTATTTAAATGTGGAAGGGTCTCCATCTATTTTAAAGATGACAAAGAAGAGGATTTATAAACTAGCTATCACCAACTAATTTATGCGTGACGATACTGAAGCTATTGGCAGTATTATTTCTTTTAGCATTCAACATTCAAAGGTTGCTGAATAGATATGCTGTAATCGATCTCACCTCAACGATTTTATCTCGAAGTTTTCTGACATTGTGGTAAAGCATTCAAACTTTTTTCCAAGCTTCTAGTACCCTAAGTGAGATTTTTTTTCCAAATCAAGTTTTTTTTTTTATTTTTGAGGATTCTCGAAGAATTGGAAGAATTCTCGAAAACTTCTTTGATAAATTGAGGAACATCTTGAATTTTTTTAAACTTTTCGGCTAAATTTCCAGAAACCTTTCTTAACAATCAAATCTCTTAAACGAGGTGAGATTGAATGCAAGGAATTGTGTTTCCTACAAGAGTATGTGTCCTAGCTCAAAGTACAATGCAAACGGTTGGGGAGATGCAGTTTACCATATTTTAATCTGGTGTCATAAGCAATGAATATCATTATGATCATATGAATGATATGCTGCTTCTTTGGTGCGTCAGTGATGATCTTTTGAATTTCAGGGAAGGCCCTTCTGCAAAGCTCTTTGCTAAAATTTGGAAAGTTTCCTCCTTAAATTTAAGCAAGTATCCTCATGCACTTCTTGGCACTCACTCCTGATTTTCTTGACAATTCACATCTAACATCCCAACCTTACCTTCCAGAAACGTATGGTAAGTTTTTTCCTGAACTTAGATACTTTCTAAACTTCTGATAAGTCCCATCCTGAAATGCGAAGAAAATTTCTCCAAAAAATTTGGAAAGGTCTAAACAGGGAACTCTCCCTAAATTTCTTGGAAGTTTCTTCCTGAATTTCTAAGAAGTCGTATTCTGAACTTCATGGAAGCTTTCTCCTGATCTTCGGGGAAGTTTGTTCCTGACTTTCTGAAAAATTTCCACTTAAACTAATATGATTGGAATAGGAATATGATCACAAATAGAATATACTTCTGGAAAGTTTCTTCCTGTTTTTCTGCGAAGTATCTACCCGAACCTCAGGAAGTTCCAGAATTTCGAGTAAGCCAGTTTCTGAAATTCTGGTATGCTCGATTCTGAACTTTAAAAAAGCTCTCAAACACTTTTGGGTAGTTCCATCTAAATTTTTGGGAAGTTTCCTTCGGAATTTCTGGGAAGTCATCTCCTAAACTTCTGAGAAGTTTTTTCCTGAAATTTTTGAGAAATTCCTTCTAGATATTCTATAAGTCACAGAGAACAGACATCCAGGCTCGAGCATTTTTTTTTCGAATCTACTGTGTAAATTATTAGAAGCAAAACGTTGGAAAAACAACGCCGCCTAGTCTAGATTCCAGCAAACTAAAATTGACAGACTATCAAATCTCGAGCTCGAGGCGGGGAAGTGGCGCCATCAGCATACGATTCACCAAAGCTAACGGAATCGGACTGTTATTTTAAAATAGCCGATATAGAAATTTACACACGAATGGATGTTTGCTTGGATGTTTGTTCTCTGTGCTTATAGGTAGTGCCCTCTCTAGTGAGTTTCTTCCTGAAATTCGGCGAAGTTATTTCCTGAGCTTATTCTTTCTCAACTTCCAATAATTTTACCGAAACTTTCTGGGAAATTCCCTTAAAGTGAATAGCTGCTCCATGTATTTTTTTTCCTATCTTTTATCTCTCTCTCTCTCTCTCTCTTTCATACTCACTTTCTCTTCCTCACTCTCTCTTTCTCTCTCTCTCTTTCCCTATCGCAAATGTAACTCGCAATTTCATATTTATACATCTCGATTGTTAGCTAATGAACATCGAATCGAACTCTAACAGATTGCTCACAGCAAGAAAGCATACAAACTGATGTGATGAAATTTTCTATCTCTAGTACAGATTCTTAGGTATATCTATTCGAAAATTTGAGGTTATGACTGCCATCGAAAATGATTCTGCGTAAGCCCTTAAATGTGTTGGAAGTTTTTTCCTTAATTTTTGAGAAGTCCTGAACATATGGAAAATTTTCTCCTGAACTTTGGGGAAGGTTGTTCTTGAGTTTCTGAGGAATTCTTGCTCAAACTACTAGAAAGTACCTCCTATGCTTCTGGAAAGATTTGTTTTGTTCTTTGGGGAGATATCTTCCTGAACTTCGAGAAGAAGCCTCTTTCTGAAATTCTGAAATGTTCTCTTTTGTGCTTCGGGAAAGCTCACTAGCACTTCTGGGAAGTCCATTCCTGAAGTTCAGAGAAGTTCTCTCCTGAACTTCTAGGACGTATCTCTTGAGCTTTGTGGAAGTTTGTTCCTGATTTTTTGAAAAATTATAGATGACCAGGAATTGTTTCTTTCTGAACTTCGGGTAGGTTTTTTCCTAAACTTCTAGGAATTCCCATCTTAAATTTCTGAAAAGAGTTCCAGAACCTCTGGAAAGTTCCAAACTTCTAAGAAGTCCTCTTCCCTAAACTTCTTCCTAAAGCTCTGAGAAGCCCTCTCCTAATTTTCGGGAAAGTTCTCTCCTGAACACCTGGGAAGTATAATATTGAAGTTCGGAGATGTTTGGTCCTAATTTTTTTGGGATAACCCTGCTTGAACTGCTAAGAAGTGCTTCCTACACTTCTGAAAAGTTTCGACCTGACCTTCGGAGAATTTTTTTTTAAAGAAGTCTCTTCCTGTACTTCTAGAAAGTATCTTCCTGAAACTCTGGGAGGTCCTTTTTTGAGGAAGTTTCTTCCCGAACTTCTAGAAAGGATCTTTCTGAAACTCTGGGAAGTCTTCTTTTAAATTTTCTAGGAGTGCCTTAAATGTTGGGTAGTTTCCCAACAAGCATCAATGCTGAATAACTGTTAGTTCAAACAAATTTGGAGAAGTTGTTCAGCTGTTTCTTCTAGAAAGCTGAATTACTTCTCCAAACTTGTTTCAACAAGCGGTTTGTTCGACACTGACGTTTGCAGGGCTCTTTCTATACTTCTAGAAATCTAGGACAAATTTCATAAACCACTTAACTCGAGGGTACTTTAGAAAAAAAACTTTAAATACTGTCGTTCTGAGTCTCCGTGCGGCCACCGAATGGGCTTGAGTGCCAATGTTAGGATCACAAAAGTAATAGTATTTAAGCGGAAACTGAAATGCAAATGTACTGAAATGTGCACTTGGATGAATACTGTTAAAAACACTGTTGTTGACTCATAAAACATGCTGTAGTGTGAACGTACTATTAATCGATTATTTTCCATCTGTCAAGTTTGAATGAAAATCAAAATTCGACGAGTAGTTTTCATAAAGGCCAATGTCGCAAACATAAACAGTGGCTTCTTCTGCAAATTTCTAAAAAATTCAAACTCGTTCTGGTAAACTACCACTTCTATTGTAAAAATGGAAATCCTCTTCTGTACAATCATCATGGTAATTCACCACGATTAAGTTAGTATTCTCGAGAAATTTGCACAAGAATCCATTGTTTACGTTTGCGACATTGGCCTTTATGGAAACTCCATGTCGAATTAATTCGCGAGATGGGACACAGCATTAAGGCCCAAACGTAATGTGGACGAACAAGGAACGGAAACGGCAAGTTTGACAGTTGTCGCAAATGACGTCGATATGTCCAATAGGAATCAACACCAATCTTATCAGCTTTCTATCCAACAAGCAGTTCCGGTTCCGTTATCACTGCGTTCGAGGCTTTACACGCCAAAAAGTGACAGATCAGTCACTATACTCCCGTTTCGTTTTACTAAATTTTTGAATACAATTGTATGTCTTTCTCTTTTTCTCTCTCGGAAATGTTACTCAATTTTTGTAGAAAGTGGATCTACTCAAAAATTTAGTTGATCCACTTTTTACGAAAATTGAGAAACATTTCCGTGAGACAAAATGAGATAGTATACAAGGGTACTCAAAAATTGAGTAAAATGACACGGGAGTGTAGTTTCCAAGCGGTCGATTGAGCCGACCAACTTGACAAAATTTCTTCGATCTCGACATCTGTAATAGCAAAATAGACCTGGCGAGCAAATTTGACTGTAATTGACCCCATGTTTTACGATTTTTTGGCCAAACGAACCAAAGTTCCTTTGGGATTAAAGATACCCAGGTAACCAATAAGCATTTGCTTATGTAGTAAATCAACCGTAAATCTGCATTTCAGATGCTACAAGCTTTATATTAGCATTATACCAGCATCTTAAATGCTATCTGTTGTAAAGTTGGATTTCAAATGCTATTTAAATCCTTGTAGCCTGTAATAAGCATTTCGAATGCAAAATAGCATTTATGAAGCATTATCATAGCATTGCAGTAAATTGGGCCAAAAGTGGCATTTATGTTGCATTTAAGGCGGCTTGATTGCTTGATAGACTGCCGTAAAGACGCTTTGGAACTGCTTATTGTTTAGCTGGGTACTCAGGCCAAGTTCCAGGTAATTTCCCTAGGCTTCCGCAGTTCCCTCTAGAAGAGAACCACTCAAAAAACCACAAAAGCATTCCCACAAAATTGAAAATTTAATCTAACCAAGCACGATTAAATCCCACAGGAACAGCGTTAGAACCAGAAAAGACCCGTCCCGAAACAAACACAAAACACACCACCACGGGGGGGTTAGTGGAAAGAAAAAACGAAACAGAAAGAAAACTATTCTAAGCACCTTGTTATTGCGCCTCAGTACCACCTCAACCTCGCCGTCATCGTCGTCGTCGTCGTCGTCATTGCGGGCGTCCTCCTTGCTCCGGCTTGGACGGTTGTCCGCGGTGGTACTGTTATTGCTGTTGTTGACTAGATTACTAATATTACTAGAACTATTGAGATTCGTCGCAACGCCACCGGCATCCGCCGGGGATCGCGAATACTGGTGCGCCGCCGATGTCGTATCGCACAGGAGCAGATAATCTTCCTCGGACGAGGACGGCTTACCTCCGCCGCCGACGTTGTTTGCGTTGTGGATGTTATTGCTAGCTAACTGGTTATGGCTGTTATGGCTACTGCAGTTGTTATGGAAACTGTTATACTGTTGCTGAGAGTTGGAGGAAGCATTGTGGGTGGTAGAAGAAGTAGAAATAGGGTTGGTAGTAGGGGTAGTACTACGATTAGCCGATGGCTGGTGCGGATCGTCTCCGGACACGGACGATACCTTGATTTTGGTCACGGCTGCCGGGGACGATGGTGGCTGATGCAGATCGTTACTCGATATCAGCAGGGATTGGTTCTTTGGTGGAGGTGTTGGTAGTAAAGTACCGACGGATGATGACGATGGCGAGGGCGACGAGCAGCTGTTGTGATGCTGGGATTGTGACGATGGTGACGGAGATGATGGCTGATGTTGATGATCGGAGCCGCCGAATACTTTGGGACTAGCTGGCGGGGTCGAGGTGATGCTCGGGGTTTTACTGTTGATGCGTTGCCGTTTCGGAGGCAGAGCCGGCGGTTTCACGTTCAGCCCGGGAGAGCTTGGCGGTGAAATCGTGGGCGCAGCATTCCGCGAGGGCGATAGACTGAAATGAGATTAATCCGGTGAGGAGTGGAAAATCAAACTCCAAAGTACAAAAACGACTTACCTCATCGTCTGACTGTGACTGAGACTGTGACTGCTGGCCCCACTCGTCATCGATACCGAGGTCGACGAAGATTGATGGTGCTGATGTTGCTGCTGCTGATGATGGTGAAGCTGAAGATGCTGCTGTTGTCCGTCGCTGTGATGCGACAGGTTGTACGTGTGCACCGAGTGTCGCATAAACTCCTGGTTCTGCGTTGCACTGCCGAAGATCTCCATGTAAGCCATAACTGTCGGAAGGAAAAATCGAATGAAAATCATAGCCAACGGCGATCGCAACCTGAACCCGTCCATGGTTTAATTCAACGTTTATCACTCAGAGGTAGAATCAAAGTATGAAAAGTAAGAGGCAGTTTGAACACGTTGCGCCATCAGTCAAAGGATGATGGTTTGGAATCAACTGAAAGCAAAATCAGCACGCGAGGCAAACGGAAATAACTGAGAAATTAGGATTAGGGGTAAACAGAGAGAAAAGACAGAAAGAGAAAGAGAGGAACACGACAGGATAGCTTCCAACTTGACACACACCGAAAGCCAAACTCTATAAGTTGTAGGTATGTTGACACGTGATTTGCGGTTTGATCGGGTTTGAATTTGATTGGCTATGTTCCATGAAATACTATTGGGAAGAGTAAGTGTGGCCGAATTGTGGTTTGTTGTTCTGTATTTTAGTTTCCTTCCTACAGTGATGTTGTTGATATAGTTGGTATCAGTCATATACAACTTTCTTTTTGAAATGTAAACTAGAGTAAGGACAGATCGAATCTAGCCGGAAAGTTTCTATGCTACCAAATGAAGATTGAAAGAGTTCGATGCAAAAGATCTACAACTATGTAATCTATTCAATGTGATTATGTATTCTTTTCTGTGTTGTTGTTTGTTTGACTCAGGCAATTGGTTTTGTTGTTGCTGTTGTGTTGTTTGTTGATTGGTTTGAAGACAATGTATGAAAGCAGATAGCAATTCAAAAGAAACATTTTTCTCAGTCCTCAGCTATGAACTTATAAAAATAAAAACAAAACGAAAAAAACAACACAGAGTTCCAGAACACAGATCGTCTATTTCGTCAACATCAACAACTCAACAACACGCATTTTCAGTTTTTTTTTTTTCATCAACTCGGAAGGTCTAGTTCACCGACTTGGACTGATACTGGGCAACTTACCTGAATAGGCCACACTTTGAAACACTAAAGTGTGAGTGTATGTGAGTTTGAATGTGTGAAGGTAACATAACAATGAAACCAGATTAGAAACGACGTGGTTTGAGAGCAAGGGTTAAGGGTTGTTTTCGCTGTTTTTAAGGGGTCGCATGGTTATTCAGGGGCGCAACAGATACGGGTTTTATGATGGGAGTTAGGGTACGCATTGGCTATGAAGTTACGGGGAACGGGATGAGCTAAAGCTTAACTTCAATGGTTATTGGTGATTTATGAATTGTTTGTCAAATTGGGCTTTATTTGAACCCTGAGTTCACAGCGTTAAGCAGTTTAGTAAATGCAGCTATATATTGGACTGCTTCCGTTATGTTTTATGAAAATAACCTTTTTCATACTCTCGTAAACCACACTTATATGACATTGTACAGGGTGGCCACATAATCTTAATATTAAAATTCCCGCATTTTTCCCGCATTTTTGCCTTATTTTCCCGACCGTTAAGATGAGTTAATATAAATTACTCGTACCTAAATCTCTGAGCTCCCAAACTTTTTCCAGTTTGATTTACCACCAAACAATTTCCATTTATTTAAAAAACGCCTTTTTGCGACATATAAGTTCAGGATGAGCCAATTTTCAACAATTGTTGTCAAATTTGGTAGCTCCTTCTTGGTTCTAGCCAAAATTTGTCCAAACCATTTTCTTTTCTCTGGAATCCGGCAAGCAACGTCAGACGGCATTGAGCACAGCTGCCCAAATTCTTCTTTTACCATGTGTTAACACCCTTACAAACGCAATTCACCAAACTTCAAACACTTTCGCCACCACATGAAAGATAAGTTCATTTCTGGCCTCACCTGTCACAGCCGTGTAGCCAGATCTTCCAAGGGCATCTTCAACGGTGGTTCAAATCGTAGTTTGGATTTATTTGTTTAGACCAAACGCAAAAAAATCGCTGCATCGCTGGTGTTTGTAAATTTTGTTTTGTAACGGATCTATTTTGCATCATTTCAGAAATTATATAAGTTTCTAAGTTTCTTACTGAACGCACTCTTTAAAAATTTAATTTAATGAACTTCGGAATATCTATAAACATTGGGTGGAAATATCTACATTGAACATGCCAGAAGTTGATTAAACTTCTCGGCAGTTGAATAAAATAATTGGAAATTTACAGATAATCATGAAGTTTGCATGCTGTCTTTCGAAAAGCGAAATAGTGGAACTTTAGAGAATTTCATCGTATTGCCGAAACATTATTAACGTTTCTGGAAACATGGATGAACTTCTAAAAAGTTTGCTGATCATCCATGGAATAGGAACAACTTTCTGGAAATGACGGGAACTTAGAAAATCAGATTTCGCTTCCCAGAAGTTGTTTTAACTTCCAGCAGGTACATATTCTGTGATAAAAAGCAGAATATCACACATATTTAAATAACTTGAAATTGAATTGAATTGAGAAATTGAAAAAAAAATCTTGGAAGCCGTGGAATTACTGTGGAATAGTTAGCATTGCCGAGTTGTTGTTAAACCGTACAAGAACTTTTTATGATCTCCAAGATTGTGAATAGGTGTAAATTCTATGAAATTGATTAAAAAGTAGTTGGTTTTTTTTATTCTCGTTTCGGTTGGGTTTCGAAAAATTATCGAGTAGTAAGAAGTTTAAGTTCTTCTTAAAACTTAAATACCCTGAACGTTTGGGATGTTTTCGGAACGACTGGAAAGTTTCTCGAACACCTGGAAAGATCCCTGAAGTTCTAGGAAGCTCCCCAAACTTATGGAAAAATCCTTTGAATGTTTCCTAATCTATTCGAATGCTAAAAAAATCCAGTTTCCTGTTTATCTGGGACGTTTTCTGAAATTCTGGAAAGTTCCCCGATCTTGGGGGAAGTTTTCTGAAATTCTTGGAAGATCGCAGGACTACTGAGAAATTTCCTGAATTGCTGAATCCCCTCAGCATCCGGGAGTTTTTTTTTCGAGTTTCTGGAAAGTTCCCTGGGAAATTTTCTGAAATTCTGGAATTTCTGAACGACTGAGATGTTTGCTGACCTTTTGGAAAGTTTCCTGATCTTTGGGGGAGTTTCATGATCTTTGTGAGCATTTCCTGGAGTTCTGAGAAGTTTTTTGAATTCATGAGAAACCCTGAACTTAAAGGAAGTTTCTTGAACTCCTACATGTTCGCTGAACTTCTAAGAAGTTCGGTATATGTCTAGCAAGTTTCATGCAATTATAAGAAGTTCACTAAACCTCTAGGAAGATCCGCAAACTGTTGAAAAGCTTTATGAATTTTTTGACTGTTCTCTATTGGAAGTTCTCTAATTTTCTTGGAAGTTTCTTGAAGTTTTGGGAAGTTCCCAGAACATCTTGAGTAGTTCTATGAACTTCTGAAAAATACCCAAAATAATCTGATAAGTTTTCTAAACTTCTGGTAGCCCCCTGAATTTCTGGATAGCTAACTGAACTTCTGTGAAGAACCCTTTATTTTTGGAAAATTCCCTAAACTCGTGGTAAGCTCCTTGAATTTGTGGACAATTATTTGAATTTCTAGGAAACAATCTGAATTTCAGGAAAGTTGTCTGAACTTCTAGGAAAAACCCTTAATTTTTGGAAAGTTCCCTGATTTAATGGTATGTTTCTTTGATAACAGGGAGAACAACTAAACCTCGGGAAAGTCTAAGTCAAATCTAAAAAGTATACCGTGCTTCTGATAACTTCCCTGAGTTTCTAAGTGCACTGAATTTACAAGATTTTATTCGAGCTTTTGGGAGATAATGTTTGTCCATCAGTTTCTTAACCTTTTCCGATATTGGGGGCGTAAATACGTAAGCGTCTTAAGGACAGATTTGCAAAAATTCGTCGAGAGAACTAGCTGAGGACATACGCCAACATCCGTTAGGCTGCAGTGCACCTATGTAACACTAAGGCCAACATATCCAGCTGCATCGCAACAGCTGGAAAAAGTCATCAGTTGGCTCTAGTTGTCGCAAAATGTTTAGGATATCCCTTGGCATGTTGAAACGTCGCAGAAAGTGCTTCCTGTCATAGGTTGGGGTGGCGCTATCTATCACTATCGGCACTATCTAATATCGTTTAAATGAGATGCATGCATTCCCACACTCACCACCACTCAAACCAATCCATGGTAAAAAGTTTGCGAAAATCCCTCGGTCTCTGAAAAAACAATACCATTTTTTTTCAGAAGGGGGTTTTTATTTGAAAAAAAAAAGATGTTTTTTTTCAATCTATATTGATGACTGCGTTCTCCACTATTTTCTCTCGATTTAAACCAAAAAAATTACTAATTTTTATTTTTACAAACGTTTATGAAATTTACAAAGTGAAAGAAAGCTAACCTGTCGGAATATGCAACGCTTTTTTGACGTTTTGATGTATGAAATCAATGGTTGATTCGTTAGTTTAGGTAGTCTTTTTGTAGCGTGTTTCATGGTGAAATAAAATGGTGTCGTCTTGCAATCATTATTATTTTATAATATTTTGGAATAGTTTTTTCAATAGTTGTAGTTGTCAGAATTAAAAATGAATGGATTTCGAGTATATTATTATATTTTTCATCGAAAAACGTCATAATTTACATATTCTTAAAATACCCTACTGAGCATGGCTTTAAACGTTGGTCCCTCTTAAATCACAGGAGCCCTACCACACCCAACTACACCAAATGGTAGAGCAAAAATTCCTCTACCAAGTGCTGCTTTCAATTCGCAAGAGTGATTTGAGATTCGTGAGAAACCCAGAGAACTGAAGAAAGCGTTAGTTCTTAAGGCCTGCTACTTTTGGTGTGGCGCTAGTGACGATTTTAACATTTTAAGCTTGGTTCACAATGGATTATATTTCTTCTACCAAACTACTAGTTTATAAGATTATAATACCTGGCTGATAAACAATGGAAAAATAATATCGTTGTGATAACCGCTGCACTAAGTACAACACGGAAGATTTTTCTCTCGTAGCAAATTAACGGCGAAACACGAAAATTTCCGCCGCGAATATTATGTTTGCTGCATATAGCATTCAAGAAAACCGAGCTGTCAAATTAGCACCACACGCAGCACCAAGTTTTCGGCTTCACGATTGTTGTTCGTGAATTACAGCCGCTTCAGTCCTGTGGAGAAATCAACATTTAAATTCGTTGTTTACAAATGGATTTTAGGCCCTAATAACAAATTACTCGAGATTTAAATAACTTGAACACCCATCGTTTTGTAGATGATTGCGTGCAAAATGTTGCCTGGATTTTGTTTTTGGCATCTGCCATTCAGCTGTCAAAATGACATCAAAGCAAGACGAACAGCGTATCACAATTAGGGTTTCGCCGAGCGATCTCACAAACACTAGCGTGCTGCTTTACACGTATAGGATAGATTTGTTTATTGTTTTCAACCACGAGATCAACTGTCAAAATGTTCAGGTTGACAACGGTTTGTTTTTTATTTTCAACCAGCAAAACGATTGTATTAGTGAAACTGCATACTAATACTAATGACGGCAGAGAAGTCTATTCGCCTATGACAAAATCCAAATTATTCGCAAGTCGACATTTCAAAATGGCTGAAAGTAGGCAAATTGACAATAGGAAACGTTATTGAAGTTTTTTGGAAATGTCTGACGACTGCTAAGAAGCTAGGATAAGGAGGAAACTGAAACCAGGATGCCGAAGCGATCGTAAGAAGGGTGGCCAGCGATAGCGATAGGATTTAGCCACTGGCCGAGACAGCATAGTTCAGATCAGTTTTAAGAAATTTTGCTAAGCCATATACACTACCAGTCAAAAGTATCGACTCACTTCGAAAAGTATTGCAACACACATTTGAATATTGCATCACTCTCCAAAAAGTATCGACTCACCTTAAAAATTCCTTGTATTACATCCCAAAATGCTGATGATCTAGAAAGTTCAAACCTTCAGCAAAGTTGTTTAAAAGAACAAAGGCTTCCAAAAGGTGGAGAGTGTAGTTCGGAATTCGGTTACAATATGGCATGTAAAAAAGTACATTTTTGACAGATTTTATATAGTAATCTTGACCGCCTAGAAAGTTCGAACCTTTAGGAAAGTTGTTCAGAAGATCAAGGACATTTGAGAAATGGCGAATGTGGTTCAGAATTTGTTCACGACGTGGCACTTCTGGGCGTTAAAAGGAAGAATTTTTGAGCGAGTGCATATGATGATACTGGCCACCTAGGAAGTAATATTAGCCTTATTATTTATATTCCGCAATTTCTTTGAATCAGGCATTGTAATCATTAGCAACTCTCATAGATCAAAATTCATTGCTTCATCAGTTGGGTGAAAACAAAAGCTTGGAAGAACAAATGTTTAATACTATGCTCCTGCGTAACTCCCTCTTGTTTTGGATTGGAATGCCATTTGCAGTTAACGAGAGGCGTCTAATCATCCTCAAAAAATTTAAACCACTGAAAAATTGTGATAATGCACACTTTAAAGTTTAGAGTCACTTTGATATACAGTGAATCACCATTCGATCACTTGAATAAACATGAGAATCACCTGAAAATGAAGTGAATCGGTCCTGAACATTTTGAAATCATTTCAATGCGAAATGAATCATATCTGCAAAACGTGAAATCGAAGCAATATTGTGTGATTCATTTCTGAATAACTTCAACCTGATAAATTTGGAACCGACTCTTAAAAGTTGGTAATCACTTGAAATCAGTCCTCAAAAATGTGGAATGATTTGAAAACGAAGTGCTTTGAAGTTAAATGTTGGTGAATTAGTTTTCATGTACCTGCCCAGCAAGCTATTGGTAAACAATCTGCGCCTAGCTCCAGAAAAGGGCTATAGGAACTGTTGGACTTGATGACAGCCGCAGCCACGAGCAGCAATTATCATCTTAGATAAGTTACCTGTCTAGTCCCTTCCAAGCGAACAACTTACTTACACCATAAAGCAAATCAATGTAGATAACAATTTTGAATTTCGGTTCCGCAAAGTGTCACAAACGTCTGAGCCTTACAAATACACGAGCTAATATAAAAAATTAGTCTTCAATCACTTTAAAACAAACTGAGCAAGACCCAAAATGTTAGAATTACTTGAATATCAAGGTATCAACCCAAAAAGCTTGAAATTATTTTAATACGAGTATTGTAAGTTTTTCTGTAAATATGTAGTAAGTCAACCTCAAATGACCTGAAAACCAGGTTATTTAGTCCTCTAGAATTTTCACGGAAATAAAAAACTAACTTTTTTTATTTGCAGAAATAGACGTTTACACTCTTGAGCAAAGTTGTAGCGCAAAACATTTCATGAAATTTTCACAGATAAATTTTTTTGTAGCTTAAAAATTGACTAATTTAGAGTAATTTTCCCTCATCAACTTAGGGTGTACCATAAAAAAAAGTTTTTTTGCCCGAACTTTTTTATTGCAATTTCCACCGTAAAGTTGTGTCCAGACGACTTTTAGAACTTTCAGAGACGCGTACTTTGGTATACAAACTTTGCCGCTAGCTTCAACCAATCAATAGTTATTGAAGTTTTTTTTTAAATACGCCCTTTTCAAATGTTGATTTTTATGATTGGGGCAAACACAAAAAAAAATAAAGACGTCATTTGAAAAGGCAACTTATGTTGTTTAATATATATGAAAAATATAGATATGTTATTTCTTGAGAAAAAAACATTTGAATCTGGGATGGTTTTAGACGAAAAACTTCAATAACTATTGATTGATTAAAGCTAGCGGCAAAGTTAATATCAAATACACGCCTTTAAAAGCTCTACAACTCGTCCGACCAAAGTATTACGATAGAAATTGAAATAAAAAAATTTGGACAGAAAAAAATTATGGTACACCCTAAGTTGACGAGGGAAAAGTTGCTTTAAATCGGTCAATTTTCAAGCAACAAAAAAAAATATATAAAAAAATTCCATGAAATATTTTGCGCTACAACTTTACCTAAGAATGTTAACGTCTATTTTTGTAAATAAAAAAGTTAGTTTTTGTATATCCGTAGAAATGGGGACCACCCTAATTTTAATCAACATAAATAAATGGGCACAACTTTACGGTGGGAATTGCAATAAAAAAAAGTTAGGGCCAACAAACCATTTTTTTATGGTACACCCTAAGTTGATAAAGGAAAATTGCTCTAAATCGGTCAATTTTCAAGCTATAAAATAAATTATATATGAAAATTCCATGAAATGTTTTACGCTACAACGTTGCTCAAGAGTATAAATGTCTTTTTGTGCAAATCGGGCCTTAGTAATACAAACCATGTTGTAGAACATCACTTTGCTGTAAAGTTTCGAGTTTAGGCGCTGGGAGCATGTTTCATCGTAAATTCGCAATCTGGACCATAGTGCACTGTTGAGTTTCCGATAATATTGCCAGAGTTTAACGGCGTCGGGGGGTCCGGTCTTGACACTAGATTTGGCAAAAGTCAAGCCAGATAACACCTGAATTTTAGTCGGTTGTATGCAGAGCTGACAAAAGTCATTCACGTCATACAAAACACGCAAAGAAAAAAAAGTCACCTTCACCGATTTGAGCTACGCGACGTCTTTCCATTTTCGTCGTGTTGCACCCAAAGCATGAAGATAGTCATGCATTCATACTCAACGACGATGTTTCATATTCCTTCTTCGTGGTTTGGAATCAAAACGACGCGAACACATAGTTTGCCTTACCTTGATACAATTTTCCGGTGCACTAAATTTATCGCGTCGCATGTGTTTCGTCCAGTGTTTGACCAGGTCATACGTTGTGTTGTGATTATTTGGTTGAGACACGACGATGAGACGAGTGAAACGAACTGACTACTGTTAGTTAATTTAATACCACCGAGAGGCATCGTGCCAGCTCGGTGGGTACTTTCAATAAGACGTTAACACCACTAAAATGACAAAGAATGACGTGTCACTTTTATAGGGGAGACGAAGTTTGGATGAACATTGTGGAGTCGTGCGCTCCGCATCGTTACAATAGTCCATGGATGTGGAGCGCCGACAGTGATGGTCCACGCTGCTCGCTTTAACTACAACAATAGAAATTTGCTGCTTGCTTGGTAGCCACTCTCGATGGGTGGAAACAATGCACGCTGCGGGGGGGACGCGTTGCTATTCACACAACTAACAGCAAGACTCCGTGTGCTTTGTGAGATCGAACAGCATGCGAAGCTGGCCGGATAAAAATAACCATACAATTAAAATACAATAATATAAAATAACTGCCGCCGTTGAATCTTATTGTTCATGTATCAGATAAATGAAAAATGTATATTGTTATTACAACAGATTTACTATTAAACCCATATGCATGAATTTTCAGCAATTGTGAAACTACACAATCCATAGTAATTGACTCAAATTTGCTCGGAATTTTTTTTTTTTCTATAGTTAAGATACATAACTACACCGTTATTCTGTTGTCAATGTCTCAGTTTATGTTAGATTCTATTGTGGAAACAATAACTGCTTTTGTCATCTTAAAGTTATGAACAATACTTCAAATTTTACGCACTATTGATTTTATCGTATGATTACAATAAATTTAATCAAAATCATTTTTTTTCGGATTGCACGATCATTTATTCAGTTTGTGTTTGAGTCTGTACTGATCTGATAAATTCAAAGAAGTGCCGGTCCCGGCCATTTTCGAAGCAGGTGGTATAAATTTCCTGGAAAAATGTTGCAAAAAGATTGCATATTTCTTCCGAATTGCTACCAATGCGTTCATCTAGATGCATGGATGATGGAAAATTTTCAGATTTAAATTTTGTTTTCAAGTAATTGAAAAAGGGTTTAGGGCACAACTTTATTTCCCTTCCAGTTTTAGTGTCATACTCTTCAAATGCGATGGCTTTATTTAGTTGATTACAAACGTCTAAATATTTCTCTAAATCTTCATTGCTGTTACTTTTTTTTTTTTTTTGTTCACCTTGCCATTTTTAAATTTTTAGATTTTTGCGATTTTAAGATTTATTTTTGAATTTCCATGATGTTGTATTATTTTGTTCATTTCGTTCATTCCGTACACACTTAGAAATTGTGAATTTTACACGAGACGTAATTCATGTGTGTTAAAAGTCTGGGAATGTAAAGAAATATTTCGTGTAAAATTATGGCTTCTGAGACTGACGCATATGCAATTCGACAAAAGATGTGTTTGGTTGAATTTAAAGATTGGACTCGGAAAAAGTGCGACACTTTGTTTTGGGTATAACTTTTTATCGCGTGGGTAAAAATTAATGAAACAAGAAGAGCTACGCCAGCAAATCCTGGGCGCGGTGATCGATAGTCCTGGTCAGTCGCACAGATGCATCGGCAAAAAGCTTGGAATCCATCATTCCACCGTGTCCCGCGTTGTGAAGATGTTCCAGGAGACAAAGACCTTCGAGCGGCGCGCTGGAAGCGGCTGAAAACCGAAAACGGAATACCCAGAGAAGGCGCGGCAGATAAGGCAGTACTTTAAGAATAACCCGAACCTTTCCACCCGAGACGTGGCCAAAAGGTCAATTCATCGAAGTGGTTCGTCCAGCAGACCATGAAATGGGCTGAGATACGTGTTTTTAAGGTCAGGAAGGCGCCAAACCGGACTGACAAGCAAACACGGTGGCCCAATTGCGTGCGCGGAAGCTGTACCGTGAGTGGCTGGTCAAGCCAGGCTGTCTCGTCATGGACGACAGAGACATATATCAAAGCGGACACCAAACAAATCCCCGTTTTCCGAGTTTTTTGTCGGTTCGTTCCGGAAGAAAAGTTCCGAAAGAGAAAGATGGACTAATTCACGAAGAAGTACCTGTTGTGGAGGGCGATCTGCGAATGCGGAGGAGTACAGCAAGCCGTTCGTTACAATCGGCATCATAAACGTGTAGATTTATCGTGAGTAATGCTTGCAGAAGCGCTTGCTGCCGTTCCTCCGCTCTCACCGTGGTCCCACGCTGTTCTGGCCGGATCTCGCTTCGTGCCATTACGCCAAGCCTGTAATGGATTGGTACGAAGCGAAGAGGCTTTAATGTGGTCCCGAAGGAGACGAACCCGCAAAATACACCAGAACTTCGTCCGATCGAAAAATTTTGGGCGATAATGAAGAAGAAGTTGAAGAAAAGCGGACAAACATTCAAAACCGATGAAGTTTTGAAGAAAAACTGGGAAAAAATTGTGTAAGGAAGATGGACAAAGCCTCGCCCAAGATCTCATGAGCAGTGTTAACAGAAATGTACGAGCATTCAGCTTGGGGAGGAAATTCAAAAATAAATTATGCCGAAAGATAGTTAATATATAGTTATTTAATCCCTGGAAGTTTGAAAAGTATCTGATATAAAATGAATTTTTGGTGATCATTTTTGTGTGTCTCATTTTTCCCAGTCCAGTCTTTATTGTCACATCACTTTCAACTCATTCTTATGTACTAAATGACGCTTGCATGTGTCGGTCTCGGGAGACTGAAATTTACCGACATTTTGGTAGTGTGTAGAATTAGTTGCCAGTTTACACTACTTAATCTGCGTTTAATATTTTCATAATTTGCTTTGTGATATACAAAGATTTCCTCGAATTCACAGTCGTTGGGTCTTTGAGTTTCATGATTAAATAGAGAGAATTCGATTGCTGTGTGAAGTGTTTCAATTTACCATAAGGGATTCAATGATTCATTCGCACATGAATCTTCGTGTACATTGGTCAGCAGAAAGCCTAAGTAACAGTTCTGCTGATTTTTGACGTTATTACTTTGATTTAGACCTAAATTAGCAGTTTTGTCGAAAACAAACTGCAGTGTTTCATTGTCTGCAACAACTGGAAGTAAGATGCTTTTATTTTCAGAGTCCTGAAAAAAGTCAGCTTATCTTTGGTTGAAGTCACCAAAGATGTGAACTTTACCCTCAGGAGGTAATTTTGATACAATTTGTTAGGCGTTTTGAAAAAAAAATTCATGAACAGTTTTATTTGCACGATCTGGTGGAAAAAAAAACACGGAGGCAAACACGTGTGTTTTGCCAGCAATGCATGATTTTACCCAAACAGGCTGAAATTCTTTGAATTTTGTCGCAGAAAGGATTTCTAACTTGAAATTGGCTGAAACTGCTATGAAACTGCTGCTTCGGACAAAATTTCGGTATAATATAAAAGTTCTTTCTTCGCTTCGAACGCTTTCATGTCAGCTTGTCTCAGTGGCTAAAATTACCGAAAAGGATGAGCCTAGTAAATGTTTATCCATTTTTGCTGTGCCTGTCAAAATTTCAACCGTATGAAAGGTTGAAATCTTAACAATAAATAAGAATTTCAGTTGAATTATGTTTTAGCGAAGATATTCTTGAAGGTAGGTCGGTTATAAAAATCATAAAATGTCTTCTGCTTGCTTATCTAATCAATAGGTTATAGAAAATTTTCATATGAATAATCAAAAGTTCACAAACCACGTTAAGGTCTGGCCATAATCTACGCTTCATTTAAATGTTTAAAAGTTTAAAATATAAAAAAATAGTCGACGTGACTTATGAATAACCCTTTACAGCCGTAGAGGACGTCTTCGCCATTCTTAGATTTAGCGACCAAAACATACCGGTTTCCGTCATGCACCATCTAAGGTGTGACGATTGCAAAATATTCATGCATCATCAAAACGATGACTTATGGTTCTTCGCATATTTTTTGTTGCGTGACTAGGAAGGGTTTGTGACGAACGACTAGTTGGCATCATCGAACTTGTATACCGTTACAACTTTATTGTTGCACGACGACAGGCTTTGCGTTGCTAGTCAGCATGTTTCCCTTGCGCGACATTGAAGGCAACAGACTCGTCGCTACTGTAGTTTTATGTGCTTTGACGATGACTTTTGTCAACACTGGTTGTATGAAAGACTGAGAACATTGTTGTATGGCGCATGCAAGATTGCAAACAATTTCGATGTGTACACTTCCTTTGGCTTGAAATTAAACGAGGGGAAATTTTACACGCCAGTTAAAAATTCATTATTTTTTACTGTGTGCTTTATGTAACACGCAGTGAATTGCATCGATTCCCTTCCAAAATGTGTAATGGTTGGTAGTATTTCCCCGTTTTTTTTGCTTTGATAAATTCAACTTACAAATGATCAGTCCCTGGAACCAAGAAAATGTTCATGATTTTAAACTTAGGTGTAACATTAGAATTTTCACAAAATGTTATTTATGGTTTCCTCAATCACAGACATCAATTTCAGATACCCGCATCAAATTTTGAGTAGAATATAAACAAGGTGTAGAACATTAGTTCGGATAAATACTGATCCTTAAAATGAATCTATTGAACAATTAAAAGGAAATAACAAAGAGTATCATTGACCCAATACGAAAATTTATTCCAGAACATTCTAACCATCCTACGGTCTATTTCGTGTTCCGGTACTACCGGTTTTACCGATTTGAATGTCGATTTGTAAACAGATTTTGGATAGATTTCAAGTAATCAGGCGTAGATTAGTAAGCTAACTCAATTTATAGTGAAACTGTATCAAGAGAGCTGCAATGTACTTTTAAAACATCACGAACTGAGACTTTCTAGATAAGCCTATTCATGAATTGCTAATTCGACTAGGTGACAATCAGTGACCACAATATGCATCTCACTTAGACAGACCAAAATGCACGTATATTGAAAGTTGTTGTTGTGATATACAAACATATATGTAAGTAAACAAATCGTACTTGAATGCATAAAATATGGCTTACTTACGTGCAAAAGTGGACGCAAAATACGTGACAAATTTCATTGATTGTCTTAAACGAGTTTATTTGATATCATATGCGATTGAATCTGTAATAACAAATTACGATTTAAATAGGTTAGCGATGTATATCCGATTTAAGTTTGTTACGCAGTACGATGAACTAAATGAGCACATCGCATAGAAGTCGCAACAATTTGCATTCTATTACGATTTAACTAAAATGGATAATACGTATAAAGGCCACGAATTAATTGCAACTGTCTGATTAAACATATAGGAATATCGATAGTATTTCAACAATGTTATACGACTTGTGGTATGTATGCGGCATCTCCAGACCGACTCGTTTTCGTGCAAGCGTTCGTCTCAATCCTCTTCCTCTCGACTCCACCAACAACAGAGTTACCGGCAATGAAATGGGGGAGGGTAAATTCAAATTACACACCACGGGGCACAGCCGAAATCCTACTACGAAGGTACCTATGTAGGTTACTAAACACTATCATATGTGAGACGTATGTTACAAAACATAACGAAAAACCGATGAAATACAAGACAGGGGGTGGGGGCGGGGAGGGAGCTATTAGCAATCAAACGATACTCACTGTGCTTCTTCTTCAACGGCAGGGGTGGCGGCTCTTCGCTGAAATGATTCATATGGCGCGGTTCGATCAAGCTGATATGCTTACTCGGTAGGTTGTTGATCATCTGCTGCCGGCTGTGGTGGTGGAAGCCGGTCTGATGCAGCGAACAGGAGTTGAACGTGTCCTGGGAGCTGAAAATTTGGAAATGTTCAGTTGTTCGGAGGGTGATCCATTAGCACTAACCTTCTTTCAATTTCCGCATCATCCACGTTGTCGTACTGCGAATTGTGTCGCTCCCGCCTAATACTGTGCTGGCGCGTTTTGATCGGAAGGGCTGGCGGTTTGTCACCGATGGCAATAACTCCAGCTTCACTACCCCCAAAGACCTCGTCGTTCGCTTCGATGCTACCGTACTGAATCGTTTTGGAGAGACTAGCCGTTTGAACCCGACTGCTGCTGCTGGATACTTCCGTAGTGGTTGTCGAACTGTGCACCACGTCCCCGCCGTCTCCGCTGGCCTGAGTCACGATGGTGTCAATTTTCTGATGCTGCTGCTGTTGCTGTTGGTGATGGTGAAGCTGCTGCTGCTGCTGGTGGTGCAGGAGAATTTGAGAGCTGGCGTTGGTGCTGCTACTGGTAGCGAAGGCAGCCGATTTGAACGATGTACTGCTGCTGGTTTGATGGTCCCGGCTGATGCGAAGTGAGTACATCGATTCGAAGCCCGATTCGTTGGAGTTGCGGTTGTTCATGATGGTGGTGTCGGTCAGGATCGGACCGCCTCCGCTCTGCAGCAGCATGCCGGAACAATCCGATTCATCCCATACGGTGGAACTATTTGCACCGATCTGTCCGGCCAATACGGATGACTTGTCCTGTGTGAGTGCGCGGAGTTCTTCCTCCTCACGGGAGTGGTTCAAAGCCGAGTCCAGCGAGCCAGCGCTGGCACTCAGCAGACTAGAGTTATCTTCCGGGGAGCGTGATCGCAGGGACATTCGGTCCAGAGCGCCACAGCCCAGGAAGGTTGATTCCGAGTTGCAATCGGACGTTTCGTGGAAGGAGTGGTTCTTCGAGTGTTGACTTTTTCGTTTCGGGGGCAACGGAGGTGGGTCCTGACCTCGGTCCGGAAGGGGCGGTTTTGGCGGAGGACTAGAATCGCGGAGAATACTCTCGGTACTGTGGGAAGCTCGGACCGTTTTCATGGAGGTTTGTTCTAGAATGTCCCGCTCCCGCGGGGTAAGCGGGATATCTGGCAGGGACGTCCGCTGGCTGGCGATGTCCACAGCCGGTCGTTGCAGCGTGTTGGAAGAGTTGTTTCCGGCGGTGCTGCCTGCAGCTTTATCGGAGATTTTTTCGTTGGCCAAGTTGACCAAGTTGTTTACGGCATTGTCGACCAGTTCGACGATTTCTTTGACGTTCTCTTTGCTCAGCGAAGGACAGTTTTCGTTGTCGGCGGTCAGAAGCACTTCATCACAGAGTTTCAGCAGATTTCCGAGGGACATGTAGACATGGTTGGTGGCATTGATCAGGGCACTGCTGTTTTCGTTCAGCGTGTACGATTGGAGGGCTGGAAAAGAGGAATGGTTTGATATCGCACTTGGTTTCAAAACACATTTTGTATAGATAAGAGAATCTGTTTACAACAAGCTTCTCTACTCTACACCTGGAACTGAAGATCTATCAAATGTAGCGTGATGGGTATCGGTGTGTGTGTGTAATGAAATTTGCAAACTCACCTGTGTGGACATTGGCAATCGATTCCAGCACTACGGTCCCATTGCCGGGCAACATCTCCAGCTTGTTCTTCAGTATCACATCCTTGAAATGGGTTAGGGCGGTTTTTACCTGTCTCACGTGATAGGCCAGATCCTGTACCGGTTTGGTACTGCCCAGAAGATCGTCGCCATGTCCAGATTTGCCACTGCTCCGATTGCTACTTCCACTCCTGGGACTGTTGGGCGAGTGTGACCTGCGTTTGTGATTCCGTCGTTGCGAAGAATGGAACGAGCGTCGACCGGATTTGTAAAGAAAATTGTACATGTCAGGTTTAGAATTAGATTCAACCTAGCGAGGTATCTTTCGGGAAAGATTCTCTACACCACTGATGATGTTACTGACTGCTGACTAACACACCAACCACCACCCGCCGCCAGGGAGCTTCTATTTGCTCATGATCTACCGTTTGGCACCAATGTTCGCACTCCCAATACAGCGGGAGTGGGGTGGAACCCTAAAAGCAATTCGCGACGGTAGTTCTCGTCACCGGTGATGGATGTGTGTGTGGGAAAATCAGCAAAAAATAACATCACAAACGGCCGCAGTAGATACACGAATGCGACGACGGCGACACAAGAAGACACGATTTAGTGTGTCGGGCAATTTCATTATCATCAACATCTTTCCGTCGCAGTTCGAGTAGAGCTACTTGCGCGTCTACCTATATAGACACACGTTGGATATTATAGCAGGGTGGAGATCAGGCTGCTGAATAATAGGGTCATCCAATTGATTTAGAATGGACCAAGTGGAAGTAATCGTTTCGTTTCTTTTAGTCGCGGCAGATGGAAGCCCGGGGGATGTCCGGTTAAATGCCTCAAAGTCTACGCCCATCGTTATCTTATCGAATCGACTTGTGCTATCGTCACTCGGCATAACACGAGCGACACAACTAAGCAAACAAAGTACCTCACTAAAGGCGTCAACCAGTTCGTACATTCTGAAGGTCGTGAATGTTCTTCTAACCTAGAACTTACCTCGTCATGGTGTTGGTCGGGGTCCTTATTTGGGAGATCTTCTCCAGGAAGTCGTCCTTGAAGGACCGTGCCCGACGGGCGAGTTTGTTACCGCGGATGCTTCCCTTGTGACCGGACGATCCGGGGGCACCGGGCGTTACGGTAGCTGACCGATCGCCGCCACCGTTTTCGACAGCTGGCGTTGCCGGAGATGTCACGGTTTTGCCGCCAGCCGATGCCACCGGAGTTGCCGTGTTGTTGGAGTTGGCACAATTGCTGCTAGCCGTACTGCTGCCACTGTTTCGTGGGGTCGCTCCGGCCGATACCGAGATGTTGTTCGAATTCTGGGCAACCGTTCCGTTATCACAATCTGCAAAGTGGAGAATAGTTCGAAAGATTAGTGATGAGAACGAAAGACAGCTTTGTATCTATTATTTATTATGCAAGAAGGCATGCCGACGAAACAAAGTTGAACTATCACCTGTTCGAATCTAAAAGGTAGGTAGGTATGGTGAAGAAAGGGGGGAAAAACAAATAGAAACACCGCACGACTGGCGTTCCGGTCGGTTTGCTTAGTCATTCACTCGCTCATCATCATCAACATCAACATCTTGATCGTTGAGATTGATCATCTCTCAAGCGTGGAATTAGTTTCCCACCATCGACGTCGCCGTTTTCATCGGTGCAAACACCTGGCTCTGACAAATCTACGTCTTTCCCGATTAATTGCTGTATCCCGTTCTCGCTGTATCGATGCCCAATAATCGACATTAATGAGACTAGAAGTTGTTGGCTCCTCTACACTATTCAAATCAATTTTGCTCGTTCGATTGGCATTGGCGAAATCCGCCGGTTCGATCATGCATGAATTCTGTCGCTAGAATGACTTCCAGGAGGAGCTTTGTGCTCCGGTTGTTCCACATGATTTGCTCCGCACTAGAGAAGAGTTAGCTAATATAGATTTTGCCATCCGGCGAACGAGCGGTAGCAAGCGAAAGAGTCACCAAGCCGTGTCGGCCCCCCCAGTGGGGATCGGTTTTCGATTGCATTTGCGGCACACAGTGCTGATGGAAAAACGGGAGCCACATGTCGGCAAATAGATCGATTAAATCGGTACGATTTGCTGCGGCGTGGAATGTGAAGGGGCAGTGCAATGGACCAGTGATTCGGACCATTTATTACTGTGACAATAATGATGCTGTCGTAAAGATCTATTACAGGCATTCTTTCCGTACCAATCACCAATTGGGCTCGGTTTTTGCTTATCAAGAATTTATACCTTGGTCATCAATTCCGGGGAAAAAAGATTGATTCACAGTTGTGTTTTAGGACATTTTATCGAATGTCAATTGGTCGAAAGACATTTCGTCGAAAAGGAAAAAATGAAGACTCATTCTAGCGTGACACGACGCCAACAAGAGCTGGCAATTTTCTGTTCTACCGGGCTTTGACGCTTCTTTGAATGACCACTCGCCTACTGTCAACTTAGTATTCAAAGGTCTGTATCCGCAATAATCCGGACACCTCAAAACATAAATAAAACATAAATTTCGCATTATATTTCCGTCGTTCATGTGATGTGTTTTAACAATTCGTGAAGACAAAACATAGTTATTCGGAATTTGCATAAAATTTTCGAACCTTGCGCTTAACTCCGTCCATTAGGGTTTGTACAGACTCTTCAGAAATCGTAGAAGCCGTCTTTGTCCAAATTTGCTTTGTGTGTTTGATGTCTTTGATTCCTTGCTTCTTTCCAGAAAGCTTCCGCTTCATCAGAGCCCAATATCTCTCGATTGGTCGTAGCTATGGGCAATTTGGCGGGTTTAAGGTTTTTGGTACAATGTTCACTTGATTTGCTTGGTACCACTCCATCACAGTTTTAGCATAGTGGCATGATGCCGAATCGGGCCATAAAAAAAGGTTTTTCTTTGTGATTTTTGATGAAGGGTAGCAATCGCTTCTGCAGACACTCTATCTGATAGATCTCCTAGTTGATTGTGCCTGTAGTGACGAAAGATTTACTCATTTTGCCACACATGCAAATTGCTTGCCACACAAGGGGAAATTTGGGAAATTTCGATGCCTTCTTCGTTCTGAAATGCTCAGCTTTAGCATTTCTTGCCATAGCATATTAAAAAGCCAACCCTGAAAGCTGCTTGAAATCCTCCAGGACATAAGTTTCATCGTCCATAACAACGCAAGAAAACTTCATCAAATATTCGCAGTACAAACGTCGAGTCCGTGATTTTGCTGCCAAATTCTGTTTGTCGTTGCGATTTGGAACTGTTTTTACTTTATACGACTTAAGTCCCAAACGTTGTTTTGATTTTTGGAAAAAAAAAACCAGGCGACATCCCTATTTTACGAGCCACCGTTCGAATGGAGAGATTTGGGTTTTTCGTTAATATCCCTTTTCACCTTTCGGTCCATGACAGGATCAGCGCGTCCAATGGTTTTGTCACTTCTCGGTTTCCTCTCCACCGTCAAACGTCCCGAAAATGATTTGAGCACATCGTGAACAGTGGATTTAGGCAAATCCAATGTTTTTGCTAGGTCCCGTATTGACAAGTCAGGATTTGCCGTACGCCCGTACAAAATTTGCTCGCACACTTGTTTTTCTTCCGTCGCCATCTTGAACACTAAACATGAAATGTAAACATCAATCATAGTCTTTTTCATCATAGACTCTCAGCTATACCTATACCTCAGCTATATATATATATATATTTTTCATTCCTACGTGTAATAGTTACAATGATTTGAAGGTGTCCGGATTAATGTGGATACAGATTCTAGTCTCAGTTCTATAGAGGCTATTCGCTCATCGAGGCCGGTAAAGCATTCCTCGTATTTTCTCATGAAAATACAGGATCTTCTAAGTGCTTTATCTTCGCGTTACTTTATCATCACCTTTGTATGGGTCCCATCTCATTGTTCAATTTTGGGCAATGAGAAAGCGGACTCGCTTGCAAAGGTGGGCGCTATGGAAGGTGATATTTACGATCGACAAATCCGCCTTCGATGATTATTTTTCTCTATTTTTCGTCAACTCGTCAGCTCGTCAAGCTGGCAGTATAAATGGAGTAAAGGAGATTTGGGGCGATGGCAACATTCTATCATCCCAAAGAGTGTGTCGAAGGAACTTCATTCGTGTCATTCTCGCCTCATATCCAATCATTATTCTTTGAACGCTCATTTATACCGGGTTTGGCTGAGCGACAGCAATTTCTGTGAGTGTGGACAAGGCTATCAGGACGCATATCACGTTGTTTGGTCTTGTGCTGAGCACCATGGAGTTAGATCGGGGCTTTATGATTCCCTTCGGGCTCGAGGTAGACAACCCAATGTGCCAATTCGAGATATTTTGGCTGTACGTGATTTGGAGTATATGAAATTCATATATGTGTTTTTAACTAACATTAGCCTTAGATTTCAGTTTGTCTAACCTGTATGCTTACTATTTTTTTTTTTCTTATTTGTGTTTGTGTGTGTGTTTTTTTTCTTTCTTTTAAATGTTCAAGTAAAAAAAACCATAAGTTGTTCAATTTATAACTTCAGATAATTCAGAATTTAAAATAAATGTGTTACGTAAACCTTACTTTAAATTCCCACCCATCTTCCCCATCTTCCCAACCGTAAAATTTTGTTCCTATTATCCTCGAGACGGCCACGAGTAATCGATTCTATCCCCCTAGCTTTATTTTTGAAATATCCGATGTATATAAATAAGAAAATTTAAACTCATTTATGAGAGTTTGATTATTTTAGTTTTATATTTTAGTTTGCTTAATAATGATGATTGATTTACACCGTTCCATGATCATATCGAAAGCAACTCGACAGTTGGGTTTTATTTCCAAAGTTGGGAAGGATTTTTCGAATTCATAACGTTGGAACTCGTTGTACGATTCACGGATAGGACAAGATCTAAAATTCATTTTAAGCCGGATATTTTTGAAACTCTCGGGGAATGAGTAAACACATATTAGCTATGCTTTTGCATGACTGGTTTACTCAATCTCCTATCCTAGGCGAAATGCCGGCACCTTGGACTTAACACTACCCATCAAATCCTGTGCAACACTTGCGCCATCTTTCTAACATACTCTTTCTTCAAATTCTTGTCGTTTTTGAAGACCTATCCTGTTTTCTGGAACTGGCCCTTGGTAATCGCTCAGATTTGTTTCTATTGGGCGAAGTTCTGGCGAGTTTGGCGGATTTGCCTCCTTCGGCACAAAAACAACATCGTTGGCTTCGTACCACTCCATCACCGGTTTCGCGTAATGGCACGATGCCAGATCCGGCCAAAACAGAGTGTCACCTTTGGTGGATCGGAGAAAGGGCAGCAGGCGCTTCTGGAGGCATTCTTCTTTATATATTTGGCCGTTGATGGTGCCGGTCGTTATGTACGGCTTGCTGAATTTGCCGCACCCACAGATCGCCTGCCACACCAAGTACTTCTTGGCAAATTTGTCGACCTTCTTCTTCCGGAACTTCTCCGGAACATCCAGGCGGGACTTGCCGACGAAAACTCCAGGCCGGGGATCTGCTTGGCGTCCGCTTTAATGTACGTCTCGTCATCCATTACGATGCATTTCGGCTGTACCAACCACTCGCGGTACAGCTTCCTGGCGCGGGATTTGGCCACCGTATTCTGTTTATCGGTTCGGTTAGGCACCTTCCTTACTATGAAGACATGAATTCCAGCCCGCTTCATTGTCTGCTGGACGAACCCGACGGAAGAGTTGACCTTCTTGGCCACGTCCCGAATCGCATGGTTCGGATTGCGCTTGAAGTAATCCCTCGATCGTGTTTGCTTTTTTTTCTGCTGCCAGGTCACCACTGGGTCCCCTGGGTCTCCTTGAACGATTTTACCACACAGGACACTGTCGAATCATAAAAAGTCACTTTTTGCATGACATAAATAATGAACGTTCCCAAACATTATGGTTAGGTCTCTACTTCATTGGTTTTTTTGAGCTCCTCTCCATGAACGAATGCCCGCATGTTGCTCTTGATACCACTAAAAAGGTTTTCGACAATAGTGGGCCGACTTCTTTTGGTACTTCCACTGTTTCTTCAAAACCAGCTCGTTCGCGAATTTACGAAGTTTGGCCTGTATGATGACCCAGTCGCGCGTAGTGACTGGATGCCAAATCCGTTCAAAATAGCGTCTCATCTCCGTGAGACCGCAGGAAGGGCAGCAGGCGCTTCTGGAGGCACTCGTCTCGGTTGATTTGCCCATTCATGATACCCATCGTGATGATTTGCTTGCTCATCTCTTCTCACCCACAGATGCTCTGCCAAACCAAGAACAGTGTTTCGATTTTGTCCACCTTCTTTTTCCTTACCTCCTCAGGAACGGCCAACCACGAAGCGGCAACAACCTGCCCCGGCACTTGCTTTGTGTCCACCCTGTTGTAAGTCTCGTCGTCCATCACGACGAACCCCGGTTTCTGCTGCCACTCTCGGTACAGCTTCCTAGAGTGGGTTTTGGCTATCGTGTTATGTTTATAGTCCCGTTTTGGTTTTGGGCATTGTAGATGTGGAGGCCGTGCCGTTCCATCTTTTTTACAACAAACTAGATAAAAACCTCACCATTCTTTGTCGCATAGCGGATCGGAAGATTCGGTCAACCCTTGAACAGATTCAACACCTTCCTTGTTTACACCGGTTCAGTACTGTCTGACCCCCAGTGAGTCTTCTGGGTCACCTTGAATGACTTCACCACCAGGGACACCATCGAATCTGAATCTTCTGTGGGACGCGGGTTTGAGCGGATCTGCTCTTATTTTGATGCCATCTCGATAACCACTTGACAGGATGAGATGAAATTTTTCCGTGAACGTAATTACACATTAAAATATTAGCTAGCTTTAGTGAAAATTTCATCATTTTTTACCCACACGCTAAAAAGTTACAAGCTAATAATTGTGTTGCATTTTATTCACGTACAGTCTTTAATTGAATTGATTTTCACACCTGTTTTGACTGATATTTTTTTTTATTATTCTAAATAAAAATACAAATAATGCAGTTTGCCTAACCTATATGATCAGTTTTAGTCATCAATTCCTGACAGTTTTATTCGAAAATGTTGAATTCGTAGACGCAAGTAAGTAGACGCAAAAAACCCGTAGTAAATACTACCATTTCGAGGTTTAAAATTAAGCGCAAACACCAATAATTTTCACCTGACTATAAACATAGAGAACAAACATTGATGTCCATATACCTTTTCTTGAAAACCGTGTGTAAAAGTATAGGAGGGCAGCCGGTTTAAAAATCAATTGCAGAGAAAAGCAACAAAACTTTTTAGGTTATATGCTAGGCTTCCTATTGATAAACATTGACATGACAATTATCGCACAACTGCAGCGCCGTCTACCAGGAGCATAACGACATACATTTGAAATGTCGGTTTTACACAAGAAGCAGTTTACACAAAGTAGAAGTAAGAAAGTTTTACACAAGAAGCAGACCGAAGATGAACGTCTGTTCTCTGTGCTATAAATGCGTTTGATTTTACCATGTCTGCGATCAGATCAACCATGGTGGGGTTGATATCAACATGGGGTCTGTCAAATATACCACACATGTTGAGGCTGTAGCATAAACGTAGTAAATTTGAATGAAATTTTATGGTTGTTTTGAACATAGCCATAGACAGGTAAAATGTTAGTTTTTACGGCAAGTTTTTTTTTTTCACTGTAGGCAATTCATATTTGAAAATACACTGAATCCTGTTACGCAAATTTTAACTTTTATTTTTCCAGTACGCAATATAGGTAAAAAAAAAACGCTTAAACTTATCTCTGAGATTATCCCTCAGAGATTTTTTCTCTCTCTCTGATATCTCAGAGATTTTTTTTTTTTTTGGGTTTTGTTTTAACGTTGCATGACATTTAGATGCAAAATGAGATGACATGATATTCAATAGAGGTAAATAAAAATTACGTGAAAACAGAATTCTTTATAGATTTAATATGTAAACCATGCTAAAAATTTTCACTCCGTCTTCCCACCCGTAAAGTTGCTATTCCCGAGCTTTAAATTCTACCAACTTGATTCTTAGAAACGTTCATTATTTGATGCGATGCAAAAAGGTCCTGTTATCTGATACTATGTACTGTTTTGGACCGTCACTTCAGTTCACTGGATTCAATTGGGATTGGAAATGAAAATTGAATTTTGAAGGATTTTAGTTTGGATCGGTTTGGATTTGTAATAAATTAGATTGGAATATTCTTACTTTAGATAGAAGTCGGATATGGAGTCGGACTTTAGATAGAAGTCGGAGATAGAATTGAATTATTGTACTTGGACTTGGATATGGATATAGATTTGGGATTAGTTTGGATTGGATTAGATTTGCATTGAATTTCAATTGGAAGGGGATTGAATGTGAATTGGATTTAGGTTTGACATGAAGCGAACAGAGATTTGGAATGGATTAGATTCGTATTTAAATTGGATCGGAATTGATTTGAATGGGACTTGGATTCAATATAGAGAACGGATTGATGTGGATTTGGACGGGATTCGGATTGGATTTGGATTGCATTCCGATTGTATATTTATTGAATAAGAAAATGATTTTAAATAAATTTGAATGAAATTTTGAGTATTCGATTAGAGTGGTTTTCGAATGGTGAGTTGACAATTTCGAAGAAGGATGCGACCGACCTCTGGTCCTCACAAGTTCCTACCTCACGCCTCTACGAGTCATATGATCACACAAGAATGTCAGCTGAAACATGGAGACGCTGGTTGGCGTAGCCTGGGCAATGTTATCATTGTGACAACAACGAAGTGAGTATAATTTTCCATTATAATATCGTTCAGGTCTTCCAGGTCATCATTGTAAAAAAAAATAACATTTAAAATTCATTCATTGGGAATGGGACTATCAGGGCACCCGATTGAAGCACTCTGGATGGGGAGAATGGGAATGCCAACTCCCCATTGCTAACAGTTTGTGGGCGAGCTCTTCCCCCCGCCCATTGGGGCATCCTCATGTTAGATAGCTTGCTCTTTTGACCAATTTTTCAATCTTGTTGTTGGAAGGATATTCTTTATATCCCTGTAGATACGTATAAGTGATGTTGCCTATCGATGCACCCAACTCCTTTTGGGCCCTTCATACAATGGAATGATTAGGATAATCAGTGGTTATTAAAGCTTGATCAAGTCTAACAGAGAGGAGAGCCCATTGCTATCGTACTTAGTTTCCGTGCTAAAATGGGTGGTAGTACATATCATACATCATACTAATATATGTTGAAAAGTCATTCTCCAATGAACTTTCCTGATTTTTAAAAACTATAACCTTAAACATACCTAAGAATATTTCCTGGTTACAGTCCACTGTAAATTATCAAATATTTAGGATGGTTCACAGGAGAGATGGAAAAGTTTGATTTAATTTAACAATGATTAACTTTAGTTATTAATTCAAGTTACGAATTACAAATCATTTAACTCGCACACACCACACTTTGATATTTAAAAAAAATCGTGTCTTAATAGATCTTCGAGTTCATAAAGCATATTTGTCCAGAAATTAAAATAAATTGGCGTTAAATTGGCCATGATGTAGATCGAACGAGAGAGTTCATGTCCTGCTCTTCGCACTAGCCACGCATCACATCAGAGGCGGTACGCTTGAGAACAAGTCAAGAAAAATCGCATGAATCATTTATCTTAGGCCCTCAATAATGCTTTTCTCTATCCATGTACATCAAACCAATGGAGCCGCCTCGTTTTCCTACAGGCCATTCCGTTGAAATTTTATGGTGCGTGTTATTTGTGGGGCTTTAGATTTGGCACGCTTCGAGCAGAAAAAAAATTAACGCGCTCATCCACACGTTGCTGCTGATCGGAACTGTAATCTCAATAATAATAAAATTCTAATTAAATTAACTCACAGCGCGAGAATGGGAGCTAGGCAGCGGGAGATTACCCGAAACAAACCGATGGAATGTTTGATGTGCATCGTCTTCTGGGTGTCTGATATATTGGTACGTTCTTCACGGTATCCCGACCGTAGGAAATCCAGTAAACATCGAAAGCTCATTACCGCCCTCCAGTGCAGCAGATGCAGGAGTGCAGTGGAGTGATGATGACCGAACGGCAACAATTTTTATTAGGTTACTGCAGTCAGAACTCGACCGACTAGAACCGGCTGCGCATTGGGAGGCCAACGGTAGCAGATGGTGAGGTGAGTTGAATGTAATGATAAATATTTATACTGTTGTCGATTACATGGAAACAACCAGCCAAACCAGAGCCCAACATTGCATCGGTCGGTTGCTGACTAAACGTAAACAAGAAAGAGCTCCCACTGCTTCTGCCTGACATCGGTCTTGGTGAGATATCAGTCAACTGATTAGAGAGCACTTTTTTTTTTGCGGCTTCCATGGAAATGGAAAACATTTATGTTTCTTAACAGTTGACTGGATTGTTGGAACCTAGCGAATGGCACAAAAAAAAGTAGCGATCGAGATTCAGAGAAGCCGGTTTCCTAAGCATTTCAAACCAGAATTCCACAGCCGTGGTCACGTTGTAGCGCGAAATCGAAACTGTCCGATGGATATTTCTGCTGTCACTGGTTTCTTGATATCGCGGCGCGAAAGTTTTCCACATCATTAGCGCGAGGATTGGAAAACATGCAACGTTGTTGGTATGAAAATGTTTGAGCAATTCCATCAGTTGCACTGGTTTCAGGAAAAAAAATCCGGATTTCCACTTAAATGTGAGTGGACCATACTTTCATATGTGCTGAAAAACGAGTTATTTTACGAAAGATCGTGTGGAGTTACAGTCTGTGCTCAATCCGCGCGATGATGATTGTAGGATTTGAATGCATTTCGAAGTTGTTGACCTTTTCTACTAACCGTTGAATATGAAACATGGTGTGTATACAGGGTGTTCGGTTCCTTACACGGTAAATCTGAAGTATTCAATTATGACTTCAAAGTAGGCACTTTGAAGACTGGAATTATGCATAAAATGCCTAAACAGGTTTCATGTAAAAATGCCGAAAGAGGTACGTCAAAAAGTAAATAAATTTTAGGCATGTTTCAGCATATAAAAAAGATTAGAAACTATGCATTTTTAGAATGTGATTGTGTGTAGAAACTAGTCTGTTTATGAAAAGAAGATGAAGACAAGAAACTCAGCGCCAATATTTCAAAAGTTCGGATCTGCTTTTGCTAAAATACACCATAAGGTAGGAAAATGTTCTCTTGCAGTTGGGATTGTTGATTTGCAGGAGAAAGTTTTCATTTCCGAGAAAGTGACGGTTACAGTTATTGTTTACAGCAGATCCATCCTCTTAAAGTTTTGGCACTGAACTGGTCTAAGAAAATGGCTCTATAGATCCAGGTTTGAGTTTATTTAAATGTAAAAAATACATTTCATATATATGATCAATCTGAATGATAATTAATGCCTTGTAGCTTGTTCATGATACTGGATTCAGGTTTTGCAAGAACTCAATTGTTTTTAATTTCCTTTTTTTTCAGGTAAAGCCAAATCGATATTACAGGTAGAACAAATCCATATTTTCACTTTGTTGATAGCAGTGCCTTGAATTTTCATAAAATATTCATGAGAAGTGAAAATGATTTATCCCAGTGTAATGATGATTTTTACTTTCCCGGTTTCCATGGTTACCGCTGTCATTTCTATGCCAACTGAATTTTGTTTGCTGCAATGAATGAAGTTGGCTCTATGTGCGGGTCAAAAATCTGCTGTCACTGTTGTTTTGATTATCAATCGGTAAGCATGAATTTCATTTGATGAAATCTGAATATCATCTCTTGTGATGATTTTTCATTATTAAGTTATTTTGAATCCTAATCCAAACATGGAACAACCAGGGCCATCATTATCGTCCCAGAGGAATAGATGCTAGCAATGTTGTGCAAGAATACCCTGGACTGGGCTGCCCTTGCATTTTTCCGATCCCGACGGGTAATTGATATTCATTGTGGCTGATTGAATTTCATTTCTGACATTTCGAAATTCGTTTTGAAAATGAACTTGTTTACACAAATGAATATCAAAGCATTTTGAAAATTGAAAGTTCGTACTTCTGGTTACGTTTGTTGTCATGAGTTATCATTTGATTTTCGCATGGAACTTGTAGGTAGGCAATGTTATGTTGCCTGAAAATCCACGCTTTTGAATCTAATGAGCATGACTTTTAACAAGACTGGTTGATAGTGTTGTTTTTATGCACTTTTTCTATCACACTGAACTAAAAATAGGACTTAAAATGATTCATTTTTTGGGATTGAAAAGTAGGCATTTTTCGACGTATAGAGGATGTTAATTAAAATACATAGAATGGAGTCAAAAAAAAAGACTACCTCAGAATTACCGTGTAGTGCAAATATTTTCAGGGGCGATAGGAAATCATATTTTTGAAAAAAAATGTTCTACGCATATGGTCAAATATCAAAGTTTACGAAGATATTGAACTTTCAATGTTTTGGTACATGCACATAGCTTCTGAAATTGGTTGTAACTAAAAAATTATGCTATTAAGAAGAATATTTTACCTTCATTCAAAAGTAGAGAAACTTTCTTACATAACAGTTTCATTTTAACTTTGAGTAATTATAGTTTAGTATCTTTTCTGTGGTAAAAATGTTTTAAATATCTCTTTTTTAAGGTTCTTTTATTTTTTATTTTTTTTATATATTTTTTTTAAAACACGTAATAAACAACAGTGGTGTTGAATTCGTGATTTTATTATCTGCTAATTGGAGACACAATATATTGCATTCAAAACAAAGTTGCATACAAACTAAGCAAAATAGAATGTTTAGAGAGAGTTGTAGAGCACTTTTAAAGTAATGTTTCTATTTAATCAACTATCGCGGTTTATTACGTGTTTCATGCAAAAAACATAAAAAAAAACTTTAAGAAAACAGATGTTTAAAACATTTTTACCCCAAGAAAAATATTTAAATGATAATTACTTTAAGTTTCAATAGAACTGTTATGTAGGAATTTTTTTCAGCTTTTGAATGAAGAAAAAAGAATCTTATTATAAAGCATAATTTTGTAGTTAAATCCAATTTCAATTTTGAGATTCGCACAATTTTTTTTTCATAATAGATCATCGCATATCGCCTCTGAATGAAAAAAAAATAACCTTACTGATAACGGTACATGTATCAGTTATAAAAAAATGCACATAAAATGCACATACATCTACCCTAACTTGCTTCTAACATGCAAGTTGGAATGCTGAAGGATTTCTGAAAAATATGATCAAACCTTGATTGACAGGGGGGGACTTCGCGGGCTACTTCGTTTCGCTAAAGTTTGAAAGCAACTTAAATTGCCAATCCAAAAAGACATCTTAACAAAGTGTATCCTGAAAGTTTTTTTGTAACCTTTTCACGTGTCAACGTAAGAATTTCGTTCAGTGTATGGTTTAGCTGTCAGTGGATCTTTCACCTACACGTCAACGTGCATATTTGTTCAATTTTAAACAGAAGTTTTGAGATTGGGATCTCGCAACAGGATCTGCGAAATCTTATTTTGGACAAGTGAAAAGAAAACAATCGCGAATTTGGTCAGGGTGACGCAACAAAAGGTGTCGAATATCATTAGCAAGTTTTTACCAACCAAAATGGTTCAGAAGAAATCAACCAAGCAGTCGAAAAGGGGAACGCGCAACAAACAAGATGAGAAACAAGTGGTAAAAAGTATACAAGAGGAATTCCAACATGTCGGTCAGATATGTTACCAAAAAAAATGGGTGTTACTAAGTCAACTGTGCAGGACTCCAAAGTGAGATGTGGATTGAGGTCATTCAAAACCCAGAAAAGTCGGGTCTGAAAGGTATATCATTCGTTGTTAAAGGATGGGACGGTCAAAACTGAGTCAACTCAAATATGTTGTAGTTTTTTTAATCGTGCATTTAAGAAGCTTGAACACTCTCATTTTGTAGGTGTATTTGTACGGAATGTTGACTCTATTTTGTTTTTGCCAGATTGATCATTTATATAATGAATTAATCAGTGTGCACTTAATCATGTTTGCATCGCACAGGAGAATGAAAGATACATGAGGGCTGACTTTTCGCAAATCCCTTGTAATAAAGTCTACACTCCGAAGGACAGAGGAAGCCTAGAGTTATTAATAACAGAAGATAGAAAAAAAATGCGAATACGTGCGGTAAAATCAGCTAACCAATCATCTCAATCGGGAATATTAACAGTGAAATCTACATCAAAGAGTGCCTGCAAAAACGCCTATTGCCACTTCTCGAATAGCATTCTCAAAACACCCCGTTTTGGCCTGATTTGGCATCCTGCCACTACTCAACAGTGATGAAGAAATTTTACGGGGAAAGTAATGTCATTGTGGTATATCGTGCCATTAATCTTCCAAACTGTCTAGAACTCCGACCATTCGAGAATTTTTTGGCAATGATTAAAGCTGATTGTCGGAAAATGTGAGGAGAGTCAAAATCGGCTCAAAACTTCAAGCAAAAGTGGACAAAAGTTTACAAAAAAAGAGGAGAGAAGCTTATTCAAACCTTGATGGCAGAAGTCAAGTCAAAGGTCCGATCGTTTGGGGGTGAGAATGAAACTTAAATCTATTATTGCAAAAGTGTAAAGGAACATAGTTTTGTTTTAGGAAAAGATTTGTTTGGATTTCTGTTACATCTATAACGTTGATGTGATGATACAAAATTTATTTCCGAACACGTTTTAGTTTGAGATCACCAGTTTTTACACATTGAAGACGTATGTTATCCCCAAGCATCATATGTTGGTTCCCTGTGTAAATAAAGTTGATCTCGTTATTACAGAATAGCAACCTCGGGCGGTCAATAATGCTCATAATCAGTTATTGTAATTTAAGCCCCTGAAGCATTTATGACTTTTCCGGGTCAATTTTTGATGAAAGAATTTTCATGTAAAGGATGTGCCGTTAAAAATCCGCACACACTCAAATTGCCTAATTTTTGATCCGATGTATAATTATAGATTAATCATAGAAGTCGAGTCGACCGTCACTTTGCTCGACAGATTTATTTTACTATTACAGTTGTCGAGATCGATGAAATTTTGTCGAACAGGTCGACTCAGTAGGCCGTTCGAAAACGGGTGTTGGATCTGTAACATTCTGTCGAGTACGTTTGTTTTGATACGCGTTGTTTCGTCTGGAAGCGATAACTGATTGAGCAAGGCAAGAAATACCTTGAAAAAATATTTTTTTGATGTTTTTGAGGTGAATTAAAAGAAAAAAAATGTCCATGCGAAAAGTGTCCATTGAGCTTAAATAAAATGAAATTGAATTTAAAAAACGAGAGGAGACATCAATGTATTCCAGGGCTCGGGTGTGTAAAGTATGAGCAAGACTGGTTTCTTAGGAAAGCCAGCATCTCTTGAAAGTGTTTATTACATAATAACTTAAAATAATGCATAAGGGAACGTTCATTAATTTTGTCACGCAAAAAGTGGCTTTTACCCCCTCCCCACCCTTGTCACGTTTTTTGCATGGACATTCATATTTTTTTTTGTATGGATTGTCACGTTTTCCCAAACCCTCCCTCCCCCCTTACTGCGTGACATAATTAATGGATCTTCACTAACATAATTATTGAATACATGAGCTACGAACTTCAGTCACGTTATTGGAACTTGTCAAAGACTAGTTGTAATTTGTATGCAGAGTTTGAAAAGTTTATTATGTTGATGTAGTTTATAATAGGAAACTCTATGAACGTATCAGTCGTTCTAGAATTTTCCGTTCTGTTCTGAGATTTTTTTGGAAATTGTGTGCATGTTTTTCAAAAAATGCAAACTTATATGAGCATGTCGTAAGCTATATAAACTTTTCGATAGACCCACTTAAGATGTTACGCTTATAGAAAATCATGAGAACTGCGTAGAAAATTTAGGGAATTCCCGAGAGATTTAGAAAGGAATATTCTGGAGGAAGTCTTCAAAGTACTTTAAGAGACTTTCCAGAAGGGGGCGACCCCGGCGTAGTGGGTAATATCCATACCTCTTACGCGAAAGACACGAGTTCAAATCTCACTCCCGGAGAAGTTACGAAAATGCCCAAAAGCGGGGTTTGAGTGACAACGACGGGAGATGAACCAGCCCAAGGCTGAAAATCTCGATAATGAACAAAAAAAAAACTTCCCAGAAGATCAGAAAAATAATGTCTCAAACAAATACTCTTAAGTATGGTGTACTTTTTATTAGTTCAAGCAAGAATGTCTCAGAAATTCAAGATCAAACATACGTGAATTTCAAGATCATACTTCCCAAAAGTTCAAGAATAAACTTTCTCGAAGTTTATGATGAAACTAATATAGTTAATTTAGTTCAGAAGAGAGCTCCCCGATGTTTTGAAAATATCTTCCACAATGTTCAGGATAGGGCTTATAAGAAGTTCAGGAAATTTACCTTTTCAGAATTATCAGAATGTCTGAAACACACTATTCCAAACTTTAGGAGTGAAGTTTCAAGAAACTCAGGAGCGAAGTGTAGCATAGAAGTTAAAAAAAATCAGAAGTTCAGAGAAGTGGAGGAAAGAAATTTTTTGAAGTTCGGATAAATATCAAAGAAGTTTCAAAAACACAAAACAATTATACTCAATTGAGAGAAAAAAGCCACTAAGGGTTCCAGAATTTCAGGAAAAAGATCGAAGATTTTACCAGAAGGTCAGAAAACTTCGAGATACAATCAATGAAAAGAGATCGAGCACACATTTTAATAACATTTCAACTCGAACCGTTGAAACAGATTTCCAATGAAGTTTTCAGAATAACAAAAGTAATTGACAAAACAAGCGTGAAAATTTTAAAAACTTATCCTTCGAATGTCAAAAATTAGAACAAAGGTAATGGAAATCTTTCAACATTACAGTTAACAGTCGAGTTCGATTGCCGACTCGATCAGATACAGTCGGCTTCTGTAATTTGCAATATTGCTCGACACGACAGTAACAAGTGTCAAGTGTTGCTCGGCTCAACTTCTATAATTGACCCCATAGTTTAATGTGTATTGTTTACACTCTGTGAGTTGACTTCTTCATGTGCGCAAAAGTTTTCAAAATGGCAACGAAAGAACAGTGCGTGCGCGAAAAAGTTTTGCACGAGTATTTTGAGAATAAGTGCCATCGGAAAAAAGTAGGGAATTGCGAATTCGACGGTGTCTGGAAACCTAAAATGGTTTGACGATCGTCTGCCTGTTAATCGGAAATTAAGATCGGGGTAAAAAATCCGTCAGGTCAACGAAAACGCCAAGGATAAGTGTGATGTTCCCGAGAACCTCCGGACACAAAAGATGTCGAAGTTCAGGATGATGGTGGTAGACCCAAGTCTTATCCATAGTGATAAATCGACGTTGAAAATCCTTTTTATCCTTTCGAAATTGCTCCAAATGTTGCTCAGAAAGTCGCATTCGAACGTGTTTTTGTTGCAGTGTTAGCAAATGAGGCACCCATTGTTCACACAGGTTTTTGAAACCCAAAACTTCATCCAAAGTATGCCATGTTGTTCCATGTGAGATGCCTATGGTGTCAGCTATCGTATCCACAGTCGATCGATGATCTTCCAAAACCATATCCTGTATTTTCGCTATAATTTCTTGTGTTGATGCACTTTTTGGACGTCCTAAGCGTGGATCGTCTTCAACGCTTGTACGGCGACGGTTAAACTCCAAAACCTAATAGTGAACGGTTGGAAAGAACTAGAAAGCTCATTCAATAAATTCACCATCTTTATATGGATCTCAGTAGCCGATGAATCTTCCACAAAAAATAATTTACAAAGAAATCACTGCACGATATTCGATTTCCATTGTTGAAACATACAATGACACGTGAACTTCAAATGGCTTGGTAAGAAAGAATGAATTGACAGATAGAAAAGAAATTTTGATTACGTTCTTATGAATGATTAAATATTAAAATTTAGAAATTTTGTTATTTTCGACTGCTACATAGATGTCGCTTTCAAAACTTTTTGACTAACCTAGTAATTTCACTAAAAGCTCTCATTTATTATTTGATATGTAATTCTGGGCACATCTCAAAACATTACTAGAAATAATAAACTTCTTGCACTCGCTATCGTCCGAACTGCAACAATTTAAATCACATGAAGGAACATCACATTGGACACATGCGATAAAGTTTCGAGTAACCCAGGAGGATGATGGGTTATTAGGCCGAATCGGTCACTAAGTTAAATGAATGAATGATAATTCAGTTATTTGCTTCTGTTTACTTGTAACTACTTTCGGTTCTATTTTCAAAGATGAAAAAAAAAACATCAACGAGGCATGTTAGTGGATTTGAAGTTTTGAAATAAAACTGGACAGTTTACGCTTGAGAGAAGGAAAAATCCCTCATGACAGTTCATTTATTTTTTGTCCCAAAGATTACGAGAAAACTTCAAAAAAATAAATCTTCAAGAAGCAAATGTTTGCAAATTGAAAGCTTTGAAATTTGAAAGAACTACTCATGATTCAAAGACGGAAAAATCTTCCTTGAAAATTCGATTATTCTAACAGGTGTTCAATCAAAAATGAGAATGATTTCAATACCTTTCTGTAATTAAAGTAAAGAGCGTAAATTTTTTTCTCTCTAAGAGAATAGCTTTCTGGACTCAATAGGAATGGGTGGCATGTTTCTTTTCACTCGGGCGTTGTCAGTTCAATCGAAGATGACGTCAAAACGCATGGTCATCGTGATAGAAAAGTTTACGGTAGACCACTTTCGAGACGAAAACGTGCCCGTGAGTACAGTTTACCGGATCCTGGCATCCCCTGAGCGTGGAGCGGAAGGCCGGTAGCGGCCTTCACCAAGAATTCCTTCTTATCTTATCTTGAAGTTTTTGGAATTATCTTATACTTTTTGTGTAGCTCTTTCAGGTATCCTCAGGAGATTCCTATAGAACCACATAACTTTTCCATTTCAAGGATTCCTTCAAAAAAATCACAACAAGAATGATTTGAAATACTGCCGATGAGATGCCAGAGGAAATTCCTGTAAGAACCCCTAGAGGAATGCCTACAAACTCCTGAAGAATAGCTATAGAAACGCCAGAAAGAAGGAATGTCTGAGAAATTTTCATAGAAGATTATCTAAAAAAAAAAAATGTGAAGAAACCATTTTGGGGGACATACACAAACTGACTTTCAAACTGTCAGCTGTCACTGTAGTGTTAGCAGGGGCTGGATAGTCAAGACCAAAATGGATATAGTTTTTGGCTCAGGAAATACCAGCACAAAGGTCTCAAGCTTGGTCCCAAGTCTAATGAATCGCCCGTAAAAATTTATCTCACATCGAAAAACCATTAATATATTCTGTCAAATTAACCAAACGAATCAAAGCAAAAACAAAGATTCTTGTACAGAAAAGTGGAAGAATGTATTGCAAGATGCAAGGTGTCAGGTGCACTTGGAACCAAGGAGTTATACAACAGTTAGCCAATTTTCGATCGCTAGTTTCCTATTGATGGTTGGTGTCTGTGTCAACTGGTTCCTTTTGCTTCGTGGACTTCAAACAGCACAATTTAAGTAGAATTGGTAGAAAAGTGGGATCTTGTAATGTACACATAGTATAATTTTGAGGTTTTTGATTGGACAAGCAATATGAAAAAAAAATCTTTAAAATCTTGGTTTATCTAAAAAATCTGCAATCTTTACATGCAGATATCTGTATGAAAAATATGAAAAAATTGTGTCTAGATAAACTATGCATGTGGCAACGACAAGCATATCTCAAGTAAATGAGATCATCATATCCTCATGTAAAGCAGTCGTGGTTACAGTAATCACTCTGCAGCGAGCAGAGTACAGTGACCACGAGCTCGTCTAATTTTGATGAAAATGCTGAAGTTTGAATGCATGAACCTTAACTGCATAAATTAAAAAAAGCTATGCTGTACATCACCATATCGGACAGAGGGATTTCAAAGCCGTGGTTCAAGCCGAGCGGTCTGGCCATCAATCAACAAGTGTACCAGAAGGAGTGCCTTGAGAAAATTCTTCTGCCGTTCTTAAAGGAGCATCATGCGGATGGCAAGTACATATTCTGACCGGACAAGGCGTCTTCCCATTACGCCAAGAAGACGCTGGAGTATCTTGAGCAGAAAAAGATACCGTACGTGCCGAAAGAAAGGAACCCGACCAACTTGCCCCAGTACCGTCCCATTGAAGATTTTTTCGGCTCCCTCAGTGCCCTAGTGTACAAAAATAATTAGCGGGCCAAGGATACGAAGCAGTTGACCACGAGGACCCGGAATTGTATCCGGAAGATGGACGTCAGTGTCGTCCAGCGCTCTTGTGGGTGCATCGCGACTAAGTTGCGTCGTACGGCTGACCAGGGCCACTTCTTTAATATTCATTGAGGTTTTTTTAAAAGAATGAACATTATGTTTTCAATACTGAACTCGTTGAATTTTTTTTTTTTACTATGTGACTGATTTATTTTTTATTTTTTATTGAACACCCGTTATTTTCCAAAGTTATCAAGGTTAATTCTCATATTGAGAGTCGTTAAATAAGAAAGAACTGCTCATAATTGAAAGAAGGAATAATATCCTATGATAGTTCATTGCTTCAAATTGCAAAAATTAAAAAAATTAAAAGTTCTAACTTTCACTTAGAGCAGATGACGATATTTTAGAAAGAACTCGATATAATATAAAGAAGAAGAAATCTACCAAACAAATATTTCAAGAGATACTAAATTTAATCTTCCTTATGACATGCTAGCCTTGAAAATATTGAAAATATTCGTTTAGAAAAGGAATAATCTCCAATGAAAGTTCATTACCAAAATTTTATGATATATTAAGTTCAATCTTCTTCTTTCCTAAATTCAGCCTAATGACCCATTCGGCCCAATGATCTTCAGGCCTTCGGTATAATTGCGTTCGGCTTAGTGACATTCAACCTAATGGCCATACACCACCAGAAGGAATTCACCGCTTTCAAACGTGGGCTACCACGTTTAATCACCTGACCGGTTGAAAATATGCCGTATTTAATATTTCAAGTGTCTTAAGCCTAAGGGCGCATCCGGAAACGTTTCCAATACAACAGAGTAAACGCAATTTTGAACCAATGCTCTCCCATTAAGCTGCGATAAGACTTGATAATCTCGGAATGCATTGGTTATTACCGAATACGTGTACCAATTTTGCTAATTTTGACTAACAAATTGATTTTCTTTTTCAGCACATACATTAATAACGCTGATTATAACGAAAATTAACCTTTACCTCCAGTTCAGTTTCCTGCAAAATTGTGTTTTCTTACTGCATTCCAATCGCATCTGCCGGAATTCTTCACAAATAAGTACGAAAATCGCACTGATAGTGAAGGTTCGCACTATCAATTGAGTCAGCAAGAGGCAACGACAATTCTTGAAATTCCTTCCAGAAATGTCCCACTGATTTGTCACAAAACACACTAGCAACACGCATAACAAAGGAAGACACACCTCAGCAGAAGCAGCAGCAGTGATTCGATTCCATCATCCAGCGATGACTATGATGATTGGCAGAAGAACAGCACTGGCTTACACTCGGTTCGTTCGGTCGTTCAGCTGTTCCTCCTCAGCTGTTTGGTTCCACACAGCGGTATTTACAAGCGACGCAAAACAACCCGAAAAAAAATAACTGTATAGGACAGACTCGTTCACTGACCGATCTTAATTAAAAGTGATCTCATGTTTTTGATCTCTGTGCCTGCGGCTTGATCGATGACTTCACCGCATACAGTCACATTCACTTTTGAGTTTTCACAGAACTTCACGACTCCCTTCCGAAGAAAAAAAAATATCACTCTCTTTCACTTCCAATTTGGGGGGATAATCCAAAAATAGACCTGCTCACGCCTTCTCCAGATCGTCGACGTCGTCTTGTCCGGAGATAGATGAAAACGTTACTTTTTTTCAGCCACGATCACACGCAGCAATGCGCACTGGACTGGAGTTTGGAATTTCAGCAATGCATCCTCTTCCTGGAGCACAGTCAGGGATTGGTTAATTCTCACGTTTATATCACGTCGGCTACACTTCACCTTGTACACACTTCTTTGTCGCTTCCGCGTCTCTGTCTCTACCGACACGGTGATGACGAATTGCAAGAAACACAACAACCGTACAATAATTGTGGGAGAGCAACCGCAAAATTGACCCTCACTCCTTTTCGCGTCTTCGAGAAGTGGAACCGCCTGCAGAAGGAGGCTGCGATCACACCTTGGATCCGAGAAGCAAAAAAAAACTCCGTTCTTTTCGACAGCAAGATCCGAACGAAAATGACGGCGACGAAGTGAGCACTTCTCTACTAGCTAGTTCTCCGCTTGGTTTGTTTGATGGAACTGGTTGTTCTCACCAATGAAGGCGACGGCGCGACGAAGGCGAAGGGGAGGAAACCGCGACTTCCCATATAGAACAACTTAGTGCAAAGTTGTATCACTCTCTTGCTTGGCTTAGCATGGCCGGCGGCCGCTGACTGCGCTCCGTCAGCGATCGTCTTGGCGCGCAAGTTGCGTTAGGATGGTTCATCGAATGTTGGTCGATTTTTTTTCGACAAATTCGTGAACAAATATTGATAATAATAATGATATTAATTTAATTATCAAAATTGATATACTTGCGATAACAACCGCTAAACACCCCACGCCTACTGTACCAGTCTGCAGAAGGGAACCCCATCATACGAATTAGGTATCCACGATGTTTGTGGTGGTGGCGATGTTGATGGTGATGAAGCTGATTCCTCACAACTCTGAAAATTCGCGTGCTTTATAATAAACCCTGTATACTTCAGCTTGATATCCCCTCACCCACACCTCGCCCGCAAATCGCATTCATTTCGAGTGAGCGACTGTAAGAAGAGAAAAAAATGTTTCTATAAATGGAATACACAAACGAGAACCTGAAGTCATCGCGCGAGACGAAACTTGTCTTGGCTGCGTTGCGTTTCTCTCCTCTCGCTCTCTCACGGGCTATAAGGACGTGACGCATGCTTCCAACTTGGAGATTTTGTCGCACGCACTCGAGTTGCGCTACACCGATATTTGCGTGAGCGATTGTGTACCGATAGTATAATGAGCCAGTAGCCATGGATGCTTAAAAAATAACCTTGTCGCAAAGCATTTTAGCTAAGATTTTTTTTTATTCTAAAATGAACGCTTTACGGTTTTACAACCAATATTAATGTATATATACAGCAAATTCATATTTCTAGTGAGTCTCAGATTTTTGAAAAATTGGTTTTGTTCTTCCTCAACCAATTGTATTAGATTCGGAGTTTTTTTTAATTCGCCGAAAGTGTGACCATTTTCGTTCTGGAGTGATCCAAAAAATTTGTTTGCCTTCAAAAATGCCATTTAATTCAAAATTCATAACTTCTGAACCTCTGGACCCATTTTTGCTGTTGGTGAAAGATTTTTAAACGTTGTTTTGATGAAAATTACAAAACAATCAGATATGTTTGGTTTTGGATGAAAAAAAATGTATCAATAGCTTTTTTGGATTTTAACTACGAGGGGTTTCGAGGACTTTTTTTATATTTTTATTTGAAGTGTCATTTAATTTTACATTAATAAATTAGCGATGTCCGACGAGTCGTTTCGGATACGTGTTTTTTTTTTCAAATTAAAATCATTCTTTCGCAATTTATACGCCACACGTGCATTGAAATTAAGGAAGGAAGTTCACAATGCATCTCCATCAAGTCACGGCAGAGGTGGCAATGATTTTTTTTTATTTAATATATTGTATCTTGAGAACGTCCTGGGCACTGGCAAAACCTTGAGATAGTTTAACTTCAACTATCAAGTATCAAGGAAAAAGGTTTCGAGGTTGAAGGTTTTGCAGACGATATAGTCATTATAGTGAGGGGAAAATTTGACAACATCATTTCAGAAAGAATGCAATGGGCCCTAAAATTTACCCAGTCTTGGTGTATCAAAGAGGGCCTTAGCATTAATCTAGCAAAAGTAGTAATTGTACCTTTCACTAGGAGAAGGAAGTTTAGTCTAAAAGCGTTTCAGCTAGGAGGATTAACGATCCATCTTAGTGAACAGATGAAATACCTAGGAGTGAAACGGTGATACTGGATGCCAAACTGAACTGGAATGCTCATCTTGAGTGTGTGATCGGTAAGGCAACCAGTGCTTTATGGATATGCTCAAAAACATTTGGCAGAAAATGGGGTCTAAGACCAAAAATGATAATGTGGATTTATACATAAATAATACGTCCAAAAGTAACGTATGCTTCCCTTGTGTGGTGGCCAAAAACAAAAGAGGCTACTGCACAGAAAAAGCTTACACAACTTCAACGGCTAGTATCCATTGCTATAACGGGAGCGATGCGCAGCACTCCATCAAATGCGTTGAACGCAATGCTAAATCTGCTGCCTTTGCACGAATACGTGCAACTAGAAGCGGAAAAGAGTATGCTTAGACTTAAACGGTTGAAAACTTTCATATTTGGTGACTTAGTCGGTCACCTGAGCATTTCACAAAGCTTTCAAAATGGGCCAGTGATGTATATGAATTGAGACTGGATGAAACCTGTGGAAAACCATGACATCCCTACAAGATATGTGAAACGTCACGCATAGATTGGGAAGTCGGAGGTCCCACTGTTCGTCATGGCTCATTGAAAATTCTTCACAGATGGCTCAAAATTGGAACAAAAACGGGAGCAGGAATCTTCGGCCCTGGGGTAGAAATCTCAGTGGCGATGGGAAACTATCCAACGGTTTTTCAAGCCGGAGATCTTTGCTATAAAAAAATGTTAACGTTTGTCTGAAGAGAAAATATAGATATGCAAATATTTGTATTTTTACAGACAGCCAAGCGGCACTCAAAGCGTTAAGTAATTATAAATGTACATCCAAACTTGTCTGGGAATGCATTCTTTCATTGCGAAAGGTGTGCCAAGAAAACTCGGTAAAAATTAGTCTGGGTTCCGGGACACTGTGGGCATTGAAGGCACAGAAAGGGCAGACGACTTGCTAAACAAGGTTCAAATGACAGTTTATTGGCCCAGATCTATTCTGCGGTATATCATACTGTGCCATTAAAAATGGAATCAAAATCTTGGGAAGAGCAAAGGGTGATTGACCAATTGGTTGGTCTGCCACAAAGTGTGTCTCAAGCGAAAAGGTTTACCAATTCCAAATGTTACAATTAGTAAAAAGCTCAATAAGAGAGCCTCTTTGTACCTATACTGGCCTAATAACCGGACATTGCCCGAGTAGATATCGTTTTGAAAAACGTTGGCCAGGTTCAGAATGATATCTGCTACGTTTCTGTAACATGGAACGCAACCCGGAACATCTGCTTTGCCGGTTGTGATGCTGAGTACAAGAGCAGACTTAAGCTCCTGTACGGTGGCTATATGCAACCTAAAGAACAAATTTGGACTGCAAATCCTGGGAAGGTGATGGGTTTTATAAAGCTCAATTTTTGCCCTGACTGGGAGACGCGTCTTGAAGCTGGTCACTTGACAAATGGTGATCTAGCTTTAAGATGCGAATTAGTATATGTAAACGTGGGATATATACTACAAGCAAAAAGTTCAACTCAGTGGACGCGGTGATTTCTACGCTAACAAAAAAAAAAATCAGTATCAGGGCTTTTCGTGCTTCTTTTATCATTTTGGAAAGAAAAACACAAATGTTGCCAAACCGAAGTGGAAAAGAGCCTTCAAAGTGCTTCTGAAAATCCCTTTCAGTGCTTTTATCGATGTACATAATAGTTCTGAGATGGTGATCAATGGTCAAGTACAGTATTTGAAAAAGCTGAAATAGATTGTTATCACAAATCAGCAAAATTTTTAAAAGCATTACCACATAGAGGATGTGTTCCATTATTCATCTCATGATCCATTATTCATACTAATCGAAAATGTAAGATTGATGTACCAATCAATTGATTCCTTTTGTGGCTCGCTTTCCAACAACATATAAAAATAATCAAATTTAACAATGAATAAACAGTACGAAATCAGAAATGAAATAAAAATGAGAATGATAACCCTAGATGCTATACTTTTATCGAGATCTTTTTGCGTGAGACGATTTCGCTTACATTATTCTAGGAACCCAGTTTTGAACAAACGCAGCTTTTAGAGTGTGCACCGGCAATGGGCGATGTATTAACCCAACAGAGCAAACAGTAGATGAAAGCCAAACAAATACTACATCACGACGGTGCAGAAATGATAATGCCGGAGAAGGAAAAGAAAGGTACATACAGCATCGAATCGACGTTAACAACATTAACAAGCAAATTAGAACTAGCAGACCGAACTATTTTCGGAACATTATCATAGAGAAATGATTACGGAAGTATACCAAAAGCCCTAGAATATAAAAGTACGGCCTGCGTATTATTCATGGAAAACTGAATACGGTAAGGTATTGAGAGATGGAATTCATATCACAGAATGGCAAGAAGCGGCTCCAGACAAACGGAAGATGAAGAGATTCACAAACTTCAAATTACTGCAGAAATCATGAATAACGAAGATAAGTAAAACACCTTATTAAACTTCTAAACGTGATTCTGACGAACTAAATAACAAACAGACATAAAAACGACACGACGCCATGCAAAACAGTTGGCATGAACATGACTGAGAGAAAGGGAAAGCAAACTTGGAAATGTAACAACTCTTGAGGCAGTATCAAACAGCCTTATTAAACTTATAAACGTAACCCTGACTAACAAAATAATAACAAACAGACAATTTAAGAAACAGACCGGAAGAACCCAAAAACTCACACGTGGCTCCTTTCAATCATTTGCAATGGTGCCTTCTTCGAAGACCATGTTCCGTGTACTGCTGGCAAAAATGATTTGAAAGGATTTCCGCAACGATATCACCAAAGCGTAGAGGTTTCTACTCTAACCGTATAACCGTCCGTATTTTTAAAAGCGTAGAAGGATCTCTTTTACAAAGACATCAAATTTCCTGAGCATACAATTGGAAACAAAGGATAAATCACGAACTGGCACAGCTCTATGGGAAACACAAACCCAGAAATTCGCTAAAGCTGACAGGGCAAAATGGGCGGGACGTGTTGTAAGAATGTCGGAAAACTACCCCGTAAAAATAGTGTTTGTGTCGAATCCGACCGCTACAATACGCAGAGGAACGCAGCAAGCTAGGTGGTTAAACCAAGTGGAGCAAGACTTCAGAAGTGTGTAATATTCGAGAAACTGGAGACAAACAGCCCTCCACCGAGTTTATGAGAAACATCGTGAGGCAGGTGCCCCGAATAAACAAGTATTTTAAAGGTATTATACCATTTATCGTTTCATAATTACTCAAGTAATTCAAGTTTTCTTCCAACAATTATAAACTGAAGATAAAGTGTATCATATCGATGATATATGTTATGGTGAATCAAGATTTAACCATAACACTTATAGGTTGCTAAGTATCGTTACCATACAAAAATGAATTTTCTCGAATTTGTTTTAGAAAGCTCGTTGGGAAAATGTATAGAAATTGAGGGAATATAATTAAAATAATACCAGCCACAGTAATCCATACCAAAGCAAAGGTAATCCAACAAAAAATACCTTGATTTATGGAACTTTAAGAAAACTAGGATAGCTAGAAATACTATAATTAGAGATAAGCGGACTCAAAACCGTAAAATGGTAACTGGATCCATTGAAATTTTAAGGAACGGATATTTTAACCATTTCATGTTCAGAGCAGTTTTTCATACTAACTCCAATGTAAAACATAAGAAAATAGCTCAGAATGATTGTTATTTTTCTATTATCGAAAATTAGGATACAAAAGTTGAACAAATGCAAGAGATTTTGAAAGATTTCAATGGATTTCACAAGTGGATTAAAATTCATTTAGAAAGTGAAATCTACTTAATTAAATTGCAACATACCCTCCACGTGGACTGATAAAGCCGCTCCCTTACAAATGACTGAGTATTATAGCATGAGTCATACATTTTGTGATAGTTAACTTAAAATTACGTATTGTTGAAACAGTGTCCTATTTTTTTGTTTATCGTGACCATAATTCATATCTTTCCTTCGGTATATCATACAATGAATGAGCAAGCGATATACTATATATGGCACTGTTAATTCTTCGTTTATGAAGTCATTATCATATGGTTTCTTACATTACACCAGCATTATACACGGATGATATGTATAATGGTGATTACAACATGAATGAAAAATGTATAATAATGGTCAAACAGCTAATGGTAATTTTCTATTGGGGGCGGTCCTAATAGAACGTTGGACCAGTACATATAAGTAGGTAAAACAACAATTGCAATTAATTGTGGATGATAACTAAGCAGCCCAATGTTTTCAAATATGGTGATAAGCCAACTTCAGCTCTCCAACTCTGGTAAAGAAATTGACATTCTTTAAGTTTCGGTGAAGAAAAATGCTTCAAAGTTTTGAGGGAAACACGTTTGAAAATAAAGGTATATTGCTCAGGATCACAGAGCACTTTGTGACATGTCACGTATATCAATCAAAAGTTCCGCTCGGTCTGGATTGTACCAACTTGTTTGGTATAGAGTACAGCAATAATCTTGTTCGTGATAGATTGCACATGTTCAAGGTTGCTGAAGTTAACCGCCATTTATACTGTTGTTGAAATTTTACCATCAGACATATTGTTGAAACTTATATAGATTGTTAGTCTATAGTTGTCAACTATAAATGCCGTAACAATAACCGAAACGGTCGTTACCAATAAGGAAAATGGCGCAGGAATGGCTTGTGGTTATGCGGGTAGCAAATCCAGCACAAAAATCTCATTGAATATTGCTCAGGACTTTGAGAAAATTTAGCTTATATTTTTCCCGTCGGGAATGAAAGATCGTATATTAAACAGGATTGTTAAATCACACCTTTGAGAATTATAAGCAAATTCTCCTACAGTTGTGAAAATCGTCTACATTTTAAAACATTTGAAAAAATTATTGAGTTTTATCATTTTCATTTCATTGTATGTTTTTAATAGGCATCTAATTGCATGGAACAAATCCCGCAAAAAAATTCTTATTCATGCTCATTGCTTTCATAATTGCATTGCTGGCTCTGAACATAGTGTTCTGAATGTAATTACACTGATATTTGCTAAGCTTTTGATGCAACCAAGGTGCAACATAAACCCACCTGCACTTTTACAGACTCAAGCACTCAAAAATATTCTTCTAGTAATTTTAACGAAAATAAGGCGTTCACATTTTTAGAGGAAGTTAAGAACTAAAAATTTAATTTGTATTACATTCCAATTTTAGCCTTTTGAATGATTTTTCAAAAAAAATATCACTATCAAATAGGGATTCATAACCATTATTAATTTTAAAATGACTAGAACAGGATTCTTATGTTTATAGATGTTGTCAAATAATTTAAGGAAATTGCCAAGGTGCCATTATAAATCAAAATACATAACATCTTCTGTCTTTTTGAATAGCACAATATCATCATGAGGTTTGCTGAATAAATCATTCAAGTGATTTAATCTATTGCTAAAAATGCCAACTGGGCAGACGTGACACAGACTTTAATTATCTGTTCTTTCGACTGAACATCAGAACATCTTCCATATCCAACTGACCACGGTACCAACGGGACACATCGCTTGTCCCTGCCTACAAGACATTATTTATGGCAAGCGATCGCTTGCGTTTTCCCCTATTATTCAAACTCTGGTGTGGTGATTCAGCCAAATTTGGCATTCCTAGCGGTTGTTGAGCATTCCGGGCACGTCATTATTGTCGAGCTTATAGAAACGTACGAACACCATCCCATCCACGCAACATATTCCAAGATGTATCGTTGGTGTAAGCATTGCCAGACGTGTGAGTGTCGTTGTTCAATCAATCATACGAATGGTTGTCAACCACAGTCCCTCGTGCAGTATGGGCAGCGCAGTAGACTGGTCCGTTTTAGGAGTATGAAGTTGGGTTCCCGCAGTAGCTAAGTTTTCTCCAGCTTTTTATTTTTCTTCCAGCGAATACTCGGTGGAAAAGCGAATCATCTTGAGACGTCATAATTATTTGTAATATATCTGCTTGCTCGCTCGTCAACTGAATTACACTTAAGGGAATAACATTGCGTTTTGTTCAAAAAAGTGCTTACCCCTTTTTGGCGAATTTTAGTATCAGGGACTTGACAATTGATTGGGCATGCAATGAAAATTTAACTATGTAACAAAATCGATTGATTACTTATTACTTTGAAGTTTTACTTACGAACTTTTAAGGACAATTCATTTGAATGTATGTCCAAGACATGTATTCATGAATTTATAGGGATATTGTGCCACTAGAACAAAGAACCCAATCTAATCTAGGTAAAAAGTATATATACTATATACTTTAAAAACGAGTTCCTCTCCAATTCGTAGTAGAAGTTTTCAGCTATATATATATTTTTTTTCGAAATATTCCTCCAAATTTTGATGAAGGTTCTTACGAACATTGCAATGTATTTCAGCAGTACAGTGCACATAGCCGAAGAGTAAAAGCGCTCCAAAGCAAGCATAAAGAACTCAAAGAAAGCAAAGATCTCGCGTCCACTAACATGCATCAAAAGCGAAAAAGTTGATTCAGTAGGGTAAGGGGATGTAATGTTAGCCTAGCTCCTTCATTCGGCCTATGTACCAAATGTGTCATTAATTTGAAGCGATATTCCAACAAAATCATGTTTGCTATTAGCATGATAGATGTAATCCGAAGACAATTGAGACTTAATATTAAATCATCTTATAGTTGTTAACTTTCGCGTAATTTTCGGTTTCTTGAACTTTGGGGGCATCATGATTTCACCTGGTTATGCTATGAACAGATGATCTACACGATTTCAAGTGATCTAAGTTTGGCTTAGTTGAATCGGATAAAGCAACCGTAATGCGGTCTAGATGTGTAGAATATAGTTAATCGTTACAAACTAACTGCTGGACATAGCTAAAATAACAATGATTTTACAAGAAAATCGTAGACCCAATGTTGGGTACATATTTTTTGTATGTGTCCCATCTAAGGCCTGTTGTATCAATAACGTAGTAAAAAAGGTTGTTATTGCATACATTTCAGAGTGGAAATGCATGAGCTTGCGGTTGTTTATATCTCAAGTGGCTCACCTTGGAACACAAATCGAGAGAGACCAAAATCATTGCATAGTGAATTATAATGTTTTCATCATTGAATGGCTGATAAATCATATATGAACATCATTTAAGTGTTTTGAGGAAATTTTTTACTTTAGTTTGTTTTGTGAAATGTTGTATTAAGTAAATCCAGTACAGCTTACAATGCTTTAATTCATAAAATTAAGAAAAAAACCCGTACAAAGACTGCACTTAGTAATAAATCCATCCGAATGGGACGAAATTGCATCCATGAATAGACCCAATTTGGTGCTTATAGACCGACATTAAATCCACATCCCTCGAAAGTTTATGGCATTATAAAAATAGTTGTGTAACTTTAAGTGATACATGCTACCAAATGTCTTATCAAACATATCTTTTCAAGTTGGGTAGCTAGTTGAATCTCGCATACAGCTTTAAAAAAACTTTATGAGTTATAATGAAAAACGTGATCGCTGGTTGCATAATAGGCTGAGTCAAGGGACACATACCCTAGATTCCCGATTTTAGATCAGATTTCCAGAGTTTCCCGCATGTTTTTGTTTTCTTTCAATTTTTCTGCTTCTATGCAATTATCAAGGTGTTCATTATGATGAACATTCCGGAAGATTGGCATCGAAAGGCTTTAAAGCATATGTTGTTTTGAGAGGTGTCTCAGATTAAGTTAACTATTGTCGCAGGCAGTGCCGAGAAAAATTAATTCATCTGCACTCAAATGAGCTGAAAATGAAATCAACCCTAACGGACAGACCAACTATCTTCGTAAAATGGAATTTTGAAATGACGTATTCTCTTGCCCAGAGTAACCGCTGAGTTTCGAAAGCATTATTTGGTTTTGATCATTCGCCCCATGTTTTGCGCGCAGAAGCTTACGGAAATCGCCATTTTGTAGCCACCATTTTGAATTTTCACATTTTTTTTTATGTCTTTGAAATTTTGAATAATAATCGAATTTAATCGTCAAACCGTCGTACGCCTTTTCATTCTCCCACAAAAAAAAAAATACAAATTTGCATTATTTTTGCCCAAATTCAGGGGAGGGTTCCCTTATGTGATCGACAGGGTACCCAGGTACCCACCAAATTCAAATGATTGTAAATGATGGATATTATTGACCGATTGCTATTCTTTTGGCACCGTTATATTCAAAAACTCATTCGCTTTAGGGACATTATAAGCAATGACCATTTGAATTCATCTGGTTCCCTCAAATCCGGGTTACCGGGGCTGTGATCCGGTACGAAGACACTATTTGGAAACATCTATTGAATTTCCTGGAATGGATGCCAAATCTTTAGAATATTTCCTAGAAACTATTTCTATTCCATTGTGGGCCATATGACAACTTCCTGCTACGGCCACTCTGTAACCATTTGCCCCCAGGACAAATCATCAGATCAGCCACAAAACGTTGAGAAATATCCTACTGGATAAATTTCATGACTTTTGATACCCATATTGTCAGGGTTTCCTTCTAAATATGTTTATGGCCACTCTAAGCCCCACGGGAACCTGTTACAGAATGGCTGTTCCAGGAACAAGTTGCCATATGGCCTACAATAGAATAGAAATATTTCCATGAATTATTCCAAAGGTTCTGACATCCATTCGCGGAAATTCAATAGATGTTCCGATATTGTGTTCCTTATCGGAACACAGCTCCGGAAATCCGGATTTTTAAGGAACCAGATGAATTCAAATGGTAATTACTGATAATGTCCCTTAAGCGGGTGAGTTTTTTGAATCTAATGGTGCCAAAAGAATAAAGTCAGTCAATAATTGCCAGAGTTATAATCATTTGCATTTGGTGGGTAACCGGGTACCCTGTCGATCACTTAAGGGGTAAAACAAGTTGAAGTCCCCCCATTCGACCCCCCCTTGCTACTATACGAAATGTTTTTATGCAAAAAGTTGCCTTCCAACTATTATTAAGATGTCACTGAATTTCAGCTTCCTGTATTAAAATAATTTATGAAATTTCGTAATGTAAAACATGAAACATGTAAACGCGTACCCTGTCGATCACATAAGGGTTAAACAGCTTCCGGGTCTGGCTTTTACACCGCAATGCAGAGGAACGCGATGCTGAGCATTTTCGGACAAATAAGTAGTCCGAGTTCCACTAACAATAAGGATGTGTACGAGAAAGAATGTCTGCAAAAGCGGTTGTTACCGTTTATCAGATGCCACGACTCTCCAGCTCTGTTTTGGCCTGATTTAGCTTCTTGTCACTATGCGAAATCCGCCCTGGAATGGTATAAGGTACAAGAGGTCAAATACGTGCTAGTAACAGCCAATTCACCAAACTGTCCAGAACTTCGCCCAATAGAGAAATACTGGGCACTAGTTGGGCGGAATTTCTTCGAAACTAAGAAGAAGGCAAATGTTACCGATTCCAAGTAACAATTTCAGTTCTATTCCAGCCGTATTGCACACCTCCCGGCTTTGTTGATGAAACTACATTCAAAACTGTTTTGTCCACCAACACCTCCTCTATGCACCTTTAAAGCCGAAATGTGTGAAAAGTGGCCCACTCTATAGACGGTTGTGAAAACAAATTAATAAAACCTTTCTAAGACCATACAGATTTTGAAAATGTTTTAATGAAAGATGTTATGACCACTTGAGAACCTTCATAAAACCTATTGGCCGCCATCAAAACCAGCATAGAGCCGAATGGCTGTCAAACTTCACGGCGATATCGTGGTTAGTTTTTGTTGTTCTGCTTTGTTCGATTCTCTGCTCTTCTGATTTATTCAACAGTAAATAATGGCTAAGAAAAAAGTTCTAGTGTTGCGAGAAATTATGTTTGATAGAAAAATATACAAAACAAATTGAGTTTTTTAGAGCGTATCATGCTCCAAATCATATGCGCATTTGATTTTATGGTGAATATTGGCACGATAAGAGCTGCAAATTAATGCGCCTCGGAAATTATGCGAGTTTACAACAACAAAAACAAAATAGAAAGAAATATGTTTGATAAATTAATCATGAAACTCCTGAAAATTGATGGAATTCAATAAGGTTATCTAAACGAATACCGAAGTTTGTTTCAGATCTACAGTTCAATTGTATTATATTTAAAATTTTGTGTATTTATTTTTTCACATTTCAATTATTTCATATATTTCAATATGGCGTTTGCAACCCGAGCAGGAGACAACAACATATGAAGACCTAAGTTTGATCTTGATAACTGATCTTGGTATTAAACAGCTCAGATGAAGAGGTAAAATACCTAAGAATTGCAAGCAAAATATCTCTCGAATAATAAAACGTGTTATTTTGGATAGCTGGGAATACCTTAGAGGTACTATTTTGCTATTGTCTTATTTCAATTTGATATTCTCATAACATTGTGGGAACAATTTTATGGTATTATCCCCAGGTACTTTACCTTTTAATCTGAGGTCCTTAATACCAAGGCCAGTTATCAAGCTATTCGGCCCTGTTCGGGTTCTTTCTGTAAAATTTTCGAACTTTCAGTGGTACACCTGCCATCAGGTTCCGTACGGTAACCTCAGATACGCCCCCCGTGATTCTCCATCTTCTCTTGAAATCATCTGTAACATTTACTTTCTTCTTCGTTCCGAAGAGTTTCCGCTTAACTAGTGCCAGGTATTTGAGGTAATTTTGCTTGCAATTCTTAGGTATTTTACCTGTTAATCTGTGCTCTTTAATACCAAGGCCAGTTATCAAGATCAAAATGACGTATTCATTTGTTATTTTCTCCTGCTCGGGAAGGATTCCGGAGCAGGGGACAACAGCATATGAATACCTGATTTTGATCTTGAAAACTGGCCATGGTATTAAGGAGCTCAGATTAAGAGGTAAAAACCTAAGCAAAATACCTAAGAATTGCAAGCAAAATATCTCTCGAATAACAAAACTTGTTATTTGGGATACCTGGGTTCACTTTAGAGGTACTATTTTGGTATTGTCTTACCTCAATTTGGTATTCGCATAACATTGTGGGAACAATTTTATGATATTATTCTCAGGTATTTTACCTCTTAATCTGAGCTCTAAAATACCAAAGCCAGTTATCGAGTTATTCGGTCCTGCTCGGGATTCCGTCCCTGCCCGAGCAGGAAACAACAACATATGAATACCTAATTTTGATCTTGATACCAAAATACCTAGGAATTGCAAGCAAAATATCTCTCGAATAACAAAACTTGTTATTTCGGATACCAGAGAATACCTGGGAGGTACTTTTTTGGTATTGTCTTACCTCAATTTGGTATTCGTATAACATTGTGGGGACAATTTTATGGCCCTGGGCACTGGCAAAACCTTGAGGTACTTTAACTTCAACTACCAGATCCCAGGGCTGGTCTGGTTCTTTACCATTTTGGAAAGAAGCACACAAGTGTTACCAGATCAGTGGAAATGCAGCCCAAACGTGCTTCTGATAATCCTCTAGTACTTCTTACCGGTAAACATTATAGGAGATGGTGATCAATGGTCAAGTACAGTATTTGCAAATAGTAGAAATGCTGCATTTGATCATATAGAATCAGTTGAAATAGCTGAAATAGTTTCAAATCAAATCAAATCAAATCAAAACAAACCAGCACACTTTTGGAAAGCATTACCAGATATGGGAACTGTTCCATTATTCATCTCATGATCCATTATTCATATTAATCGGAAATGTAGGTTTGATGTATCAATCAATTGATTTCTTTTGTGGCTTGCTTTTAACAACAATTAAAAAAATTTAAAATTACAATGAATAAAAAGTACGAAATCAGAAATGAGATGAAAATGGGAATGGTAACCCTACATGCTATATTTTCATCGAAATTTTTTAGCGTGAAGCGATTTTGCTTATTTAATTTTAGGGATATTCTAGTTTTGAAGACAATGGATTCCGGTTAAATATTGTTCGCGGCGTGAGTGATCGGCGGAAGAAACCAAAAAAGATACTAACAGTGGAACAAAAGGAGCAGGATCAGCAAGGAAACATCAAACATTACTGGTGAGATCGAAGCAATTATAAATAAATACGAAATACATACTATAAAATACGTGCCATGATCGTAACAGAACATATTGCGATAATGGAAGCGTAAATATAGTACAAATATCCAATTGATTTTGTAGTATTGTGTTTATGCATTGCTTGTTGTAAGTGAAAGTGACCTCGGAATGGACGTAAGTGACCAGGCATTCTGAAATGGATCGCTGGATCTCAACAGAGCTATCACTTTTCAACGCCCGGGCTAAAAATGTTTACAGTTTGTTAGATTAGAATAAAAGCCTGATAGCTGCAGACATTTTTCTTCCATAAAAGCACTGCCGGACAGTGGGAATTGGATTACACACACACACACACACACACACACACACACACACACACACACACACACACACACACACACACACACACACACACACACACACACACACACACACACACACACACACACACACACACACACACACACACACACACACACACACACACACACACACACACACACACACACACACACACACACACACACACACACACACACACACACACACACACACACACACACACACACACACACACACACACACACACACACACACACACACACACACACACACACACACACACACACACACACACACACACACACACACACACACACACACACACACACACACACACACACACACACACACACACACACACACACACACACACACACACACACACACACACACACACACACACACACACACACACACACACACACACACACACACACACACACACACACACACACAAACACACACACACACACACACACACACACAACATTGTGGGGACAATTTTATGGTATTATCCTCAGGTTAATTATTATACCTCTTAATTAACTCGAGCAGAACCGAATAACTTGATAACTGGCCTTGGTATTTATGAGCTCAGATTACCCGAGCAGGACACAACAACATATGAATACCTAATTTTGATCTTGATAACTGGCCTTGGTATTAAAGAGCTCAGATTAAAAGGTAAAATACCTAACAATTGCAAGCAAAATATCTCTCGAATAACAGAACTTGTTATTTTGGATTCCTGGGAATACCTTAGAGGTATTTTGGTTATTATCTTACCTCAATTTGGTATTCGCATAACATTGTGTGAACAAGTTTATGGTATTATCCTCAGGTATTTTACATCTTAATCTGAGCTCCTAAATACCAAGGCCAGTTATCAAGTTATTGGCTCCTGCTCGGGTAAGAGGTAAAATACCTGAGGATAATACCATAAAATTGTTCCCACAATGTTATGCGAATACCAAAATAGTACCTCTAAAGTATTCCCAGGTATCCCAAATAACAAGTTTTGTTATTCGAGAGATATTTTGCTTGCAATTTTTAGGGATTTTGCTTAGGTATTTTACCTCTTAATCTGAGCTCTTAATACCAAGGCCAGTTATCAAGTTATTCGTTCATGCTCGATAGGACATTGTCATGTGGTAACGCAGATCAAAGCCGGCTGATTCGGAACAGTAGGCCATCACCCAAAAACAGTGGCTGAAGGCTGAAGACAAGGTGATTTTACAGGCGAAGCGCGATGTGGTGGTGGTGATAGGCGATGCGCCAACATAGCTGACCCGAAGAAGACTCTTCTGTGGCTGAACATTATAAAGAGATACCGAAGCCACTGTTATTGGGACGATTTACAGTACAAAACGTTTGCCGGAAATAGCCGCCTTCATCCGGGACATCTTGCTGGATAGAATGTGGTGTTTTGGTTGGACCTGGCATCGGCCCTCTACGCCAAAAGGTTGTTGAAAAATAGAGGGGATTCTCCAAATGGCAGAATAAGTTGGTTTTCGTTCTAGAGTCAACACATAATCCGTCACTCGCGTACACCCACTCTGACAAATGAGAAGAAAGGCGAGGTGGGAACTGTGAAATTCCGTGACATCATAAAACATACCCAGAACGGTAGCACTCTATGACTATAAAGCTGCTACATTATTATTATAAACGGATCCGAAATACGAAACAACATTTCATTCGAGTCGTCCATGTTTTGATTACTTCTGACAGTTTTATTGTGGACAAATTTCCTATGGGCGGATGACGGCAGTTTAGTTCCGTTTACGAACAAGAAGAAGCCGAGAAGGAAAAACATCGTATAATTATGGGCCTGACCGGTCTCGGTGGCTAGCAAGCGCCAATGAATGATGGGTGCGTTTTTCGTTTACGACAAATATGGAGAGGAAGCGCCAGTTAATCTGCTGACTCGATCGAATTAGGAAAGTTCGCACTTTTTAAATTATGAGTATTGTTATCTTCAATAAAAGCCCAGCATTTACGACATTTTTTTTTTGGCACACACTTAACTGCATATCGTAAATATTTGAAAAAAGCTAACGGACTTTAAATTCATAACTTACGTTTACGATCGAAAACGTCCCGTGTGCAAAGCAAGTAATAAAGAAAGTTCATCGCCGATCGCATTTTTGTTTCTTTTTTCTAACGATCCGGGGAGATATTGCGCCGATACGTGCGCGCACAGTTTCAGTTGTTTCAGTTCCAATTGTGAACTTGTTTATATCTGCATAAAACGTGACATTCCAGTTCCCAGTCGACGGTGAGCCGCTTTCTCCCAATCGAGCGCTGCCACAAGGTGGAAAAAAAAAATATTCGCGATGCGAATGTGCATACCACAAATTGCTACTTTTGCCCGGACTTCTTTTGCATAAGAATTCGATGATTGAACTTAACTGTGAACAAACGGACCCATAAAGATTTCCGACCGTAAATTATGTAACGTCAAAGCTGCAGTAAAATCAATTTGTAGATTCGCGGTAATCCTAGCATGCCGTGAAAACAATACCGTTTCGAGTTTCGGTCGTCGTCATGTGTCGTAAGCGTGAACTGCACGCAACAGAAAAACGAGGTAATTCGATCATTCATGCCCCCACAGTAGTGGGCATTAATCATTTCTATTGTCGATTAACCGCGCTGGACCGAGTTGATCCCGTGCCAAACCAACAAGTCAACGGCCAATGCAGAGGAGAAGGTGACAGATCAATTTCGTTGCATTGTTCCATTATGGCCGATAATTGGTTACACTTTTCCAATCTCCAGACACGCGCGCGGAGTGCAAATTGCAACGCGGTTGCCTTGACACCTTCGCATGACAATCGCTGATGGGGCGATGGTTGATTGTTTACCCAAATGCCCGGGCGTTACTTTCGTCGGGGAGTGAAGGAAAAGTGTGACACTCGGCAGATTTCTACAATTGATTTGGTCGCCCTGCGGGGACACCTTCATTCAGTTGCGTAACTTGCGACGCTGACATTTCTACATTGTTAATGGTAATTTGAAAAGATTGCGTGTGATGAAAGGGGTTTTGACATTTCATAAGTTTTTCTCTCAGTTTAAGTTCAACTTTTTCTAAATGATTTGTTTACCCGGAGCCGACATTAAACATCCCAGCATAAATGTCATAACTACAGTTACGGAGTAATTTTTGATTTGAACAGGCGCCTACTAGATTGGATTATTACTTTCTTTTGTGATCGATTCAATGAGCTGTCGCCGCATCGATCGATTGTTTGTCCGCATTAATCAGCGCGGCACTTGATCAACGTCAACCATGTGTTTGATTGCAGTCCGATTGCGGTGCCGGTGATGTTCGTCCGAAGATGATTGAATAGATTTTATCTTCTATTTTGATCACGTTTTTCGTCGAAGATTGTTCGGAGTAAAACAAACGGAAATCAAAACCTAGATGGTTTGTTTTCACACGGCAATTCCAAAACGTTCATGCGAATCACGATTGCTGGTGCGCATCGAGGGACTTCTTCCGATTTGGGGCGAACGACGTCGACGATTATACAATGCAGGCAAGCACGGTTGGACGGACAGACTTTGCGTGCGTTGGGGTTTTGTTTTTGACGAAGGACCATAAACAGTCAACAGTGCCATATGGCGAAGACTGAGTATGGAGAGGGTTGATGATGATGATGAAGATCAATAGTCGATGGCATTTGGATTGAGATGATCATATACACACAATATTCATTATGTCATTACAATTGTGTGAGCGGAGTCATTAGTGAAGTCAATGTCAGGTTAACAAAGGTTGATCCAAGGATAGTGAATCTTCGTCGGACAACTCGACTAAGTAGATTGAGTTAGCGCTTCCTGGATCTGACCGAGGTTCAGTGATTATATTTGAAGCGAATAATACTGATGTGGTTGAATCTTTTAGGACTTTACCACGAAGATTTATTAATATGGTAAACTAAAACTAGAAAAACAAAAACATTATTTGAACGGATCAGAATCAGTGATCTGATTAAAGGGTGTTCCGATCATTTTCTCATTTTTGGGTGTTCCGATCAAAATTTGGTCAAACAGTTATGTGTGTGAGTCGGTCAAATGTTTTATTAATAAGTCAAATTCCTTTTCTTGTTCAAGTTCAGTTAATACAAAATAAAGCAGAAATATTCAGCTAAGCTTCCTTTTTACCGAACGCGAATTGCCGGTTCTTTCGTTTAACACCCGCCATAAGATTTTGTACAGTCTCCTTGTCCACTTTATTCGCCGCAGAACGCCAGTTTACCTTGAATTGTTTCTCGCTCACAACAGATTTTTGAGTTTTCTTAAGGTTCCGCTTGACAATAGCCCAATATTGTTCGATTGGTCGAGCACTCGACACTGAAGAAGTCTGTAAGTAGCGGACGAAATAGGCCTATCTGTCAAAAGATAAGCTCGTAGTTGAATTCAAAGGAATTTGCTCACGTTTACTAGCGAAAATTTGAAAAAGTGTTTCAATGTTTTATTTTTTTAAAAGTGATCAAATGAAGTGTTAATTTTAAATTCTCCTAGTTTCCCAATCACAATCGTTCTACTAATACGCTCAAAAAAGTTTAAAAAAAAACTGAAAGCGACAAGTTTTGTTTATCGTCGCGATTTGGAGTCACCACTTTCTAATGGCATCCTTACTGTTGGTTTAAACCGGTCAAAATCGGCTTTTCAGCATTATTTAAAATCACTTTGTTTTCCCAATGAAAAACCAAAATCACACTTTGTGAGTGGCTCCAATAGCATCCTTACTGTTGGTTTAAATCGGTTCAAATCGGAAATCGCTCTTATTTTCAAATATTTAACTTGACAGCTTATCGTTAACAAAAACGAACCCTGCTGCTACCCACTCCTGTTATCCAAGATCCCAGTGATTTCTCGTGGAAGTGCAGTGGGTTCCAATAAAGCGAGTATCACGTCAACATATTCCTACCCTTTCCTTACTTGACTTGCATTCGGACGGGGCCGGCGCCGGTATTGTCTTAGTTTGGGATCACCTGTTTTTACACATTGAAGATGTATGTTAGTCACAAGCATCATCTGTTGGTTCTCTGTGTAATAACAGCTGATCTGGCAACAATGGAATAGCAACATCGGGCGGTGCTTATGCGATTTGGAATCACCACTTTCTTGTAAGTTGACAGTCCAGTTTGTTTTCTCTAGCTCTATTCACGGTGGAAGGCGCCACTCCCTCTTTGTGACATTTCGGACGGAGAGGTTGATTCCACTCGCGACAGCGGGCAACTCTTTTTGTCGTCGCAGTGGCCGACATTTTGATAACTGAAGTGCTAGTCTCAAAATCAAAATAGAGGCATGATGCTACACACACACATCTTCAAAATGAGGGGTGTGCAAATTTTTTTAATGCACGATGAAAGGAAATGCGTCAAGTTTAAGTCGACCAAATTTTGATCGAAACACCCTTTAAGAATCAGTTAAATATTTATAGATTTTTTAAGATTTTTTTTTCTCGAATTCATGACTGCAGTTCACGGATCTGGGCTCGGAAATTTTTTCCGTGCATATAAAAATGAATTTCTGTTTGTTTGTCTGTGTGAACCTAATAGACTCGAAAGCTATGGAATCAATCGGCGTGAAATTTTGAATGGAAGGGTTTTGGGGCCGGAAAAGGTTCTTATGATAGTAAGAGACCCCTCCCATCTCTGGAAGGGGAGGCGCTCATACAAATGAAACACAAATTTCCGCATAATTCGAGAACTAATGAAGCAAAGGCAACCAAATCTAGCATGTGGAAGTTTTGAAAAGCAAGAAATGTTTCTATGGTTGTTTGAAACCCCTCCCCTTTCTAGAAGAGGTGATTCTCATACGAATGAAACAGAAGTTTCTGCATAACTTAAAAATTAATCAAGCAAATGGAACCTAATTTGGTATTTGGGGTTTTCTGTAGGCAAAAAATGTTACTATGGTGGTTTGAGACCCCTCCACTCTCTAGAAGGGGGCTTTCATACAAATGAAACTGAAATTTCTGCATAACTCGAGAACTAATCAAGCAAATGGAACCAAATTTCGCATGTGGATATCAACTGTTTCTACGATGGCTCAAGACCCCTTTTCTCTCTGGTAGGGGAGGGGGGCGAGTCTCATATAAATGAAACACAAATTTAAATCAAACATGAGAATCCTCCCTAATGTAATGGAAAAAATGTGTGCAGGTGTTTTGGGACTAGAGAAGGTTCTTATGATGGTTCGAGACTACTCCACCGTCTGGAAGGGAGGGCCCAAGTAACACTTTTAGTTTTATTCCAGCCGTTTAGCACTTCTCCCGGCTTTGTTGATAAAACTACATTCAATTGTTTTGTCCACCAACACCTCCTCGATGCATCTTTAAAGCCGAGATGTGTACAAAGTGGCCCACTCTATAGACGGTTGGTCATAAAGATTTTGAAAATGGGCAATAAGGGAAATTTTGTTTGATCGCAAAATATCCAAAACAAATTGTTTTTTTTATAGGCATTTGATGCATTTATTTTTCCACATTCCAATGATTTCTTATATTTCAATATGGCGATTGGAAAAAATCACAGTTTTGCCAAAGAGCCAATTTATCTTCGTAATGGCTACAATAAAACTAATTGGTCATTTGGTGACTTTCCTCAATGCCAATTGGCCGTTTAATGCATTTACTGGAGGCAAAATGGTTTCAAAATGGTTTTTCAACTGACCATAGTAAGACAATATGAATTAGTCCTTAAACGGCATTTCAGAACAGCATTTTACGAGTTCATAAAGTCTAAATAAAACCTTAGATAGGAGTGAAAAGAATTGTAGGAGACAAGATTTCAAGATCGTTGTAAAGAAGCTGTCTAGGTTCTCATAAACCTGACTAAAATATAAAACCGATTGGCACCCCTTGGTACCACAATAAAACCAAACTGAATTCCAGTGGCGTTTTTAAAACTTGAATAAAATTTAATAAAGCTGGATTGTTTTTGGCAATGTTACTTGTGGGGTGGGGGAGGGGGCACCTACAAGAGTTTATAAGAAAACCGTTAGTTTCTCGCTAACGGTAAGAGATATCGGCAAAACTTTAAGCTTTTCAAGTTATATAAATCATCTGAGGACAACTTTGTTGGAAAATATGAAATAAAAAAGTTAAAGCAAAAATAGTTTTTTTATAGGGACACCCTAAGTTATCTAGGGAAAATTGATAGTCGCAACTCTATGGCGATCACAGTATTCTGAAAGCTGCTAAAGCTGGACGGATACAATGGCCGGGACGTCTTGTAAGAATGCCGAACAATCTAAACAAATTGTGTTTGCCTTCAATCCGGCCGGAACAAGACGCTTCTCACTGCGCAGCAAGATGATCAAACCAAGTGGAGCAAGATTTTGGATATGTGGAACACGCGAGGAAACGGAGACAAGCAGCCCTCAATCGCGTTTCTTGGCAAATCATTCTGATGGAGGTGCTGTTCTAATCAGACGTTGGACATGCATAATAAATAGTAATAATTATTTAATTACTTCGAAATTGACACTACAATTCTAGGTTTGATTTAACATGGATCTCTCTGTTGTTTCTCTTCAAAATTTAATGACCCTAGGGAAAATAGAAAATCTGACCTTACCGACGTGTACCAAAGTATTTGGGGTGATGTTAGTTATGAATATTTTTCAAAGAACATACCTGAAAAGAAAAGGAAAATAACAAGTGTTAAAAATTGAACGACGATATTTGAACACACATATATCTGTTTCTTTTTGAATGCATAACGCACGATAGTATGCTTCTCGGTCTTAATCAAGCTATAGATTAAATGAACAAAACAGAATCTGATACAACCGTAATCCGGGAATAAAATCATCACAATAATAATAAATATAATTATGAATTATATGTCAACCATCAGGTAAAAATTTCTTGGTGGAATATATAGTACAGGGTGGCAAAGGTTGCTTTTCAGTGTTTTTTTTTTGTCTCACAATCATCGCTACAATTAATCCATCATTGTTTGATGTACAGTCACCGCCAAAATAAAAGTGCCCACTTTTACCATGAACACGCTTCATCTCTGAAGTCTTTGAAAAACTCATTATATCATATTCATATATTTTTCTAAGCATGATAATATTATTATTTTAAAGATGCATGTGTATTTTTGCAATGTATAATACACATTTTTGCAAAATTATTTTTTGAACCATACGTGGTGTAAATATGGTGTGTCATAATGAAGTGCCCAATTGAAAAAATATTATGTGTATATAATTTTTACATCCAAACGCCCCTCGTATTCAATTTTGTTGACGTTTCCAAGTATTTGTTGATCTTCTTACGGATTTTTGTTTTTTGGTCAGAAAGACTCAGTGCGAGTTATGGGCTTCAAATGGTGAGTTGACATTTTCTAAGGAGGGTGCGACCGACCTCTGGTCCTCACAAGTTCCTACCTCACGCCTCCACGAGTCGTATGATCACAAAAGACTGCCAGCTGAAACATGGAGACGCTGGTTGGCGTAGCCTGGGCAATGTTGTCAATCCGACAATAGCGAAGTGAGGGGGTGCGACCGGTACATCATATCATAATTTTCCATTCTCATATCTTTCAGGTCTTCCAGGTCGTCAGGTATTATAAAATAATTTAAAATTTAAAATTCTTTTTTTTTCATGGCGGTCATACATTGCCTAAATTTTCTGGTTCATAATGGATGCGCAAGTTTGTCTACAATTGCAACAAAACAGCAGTCGGCACACATGTAATTTTCAGTTCATATTACAATATACCTTCACTATATATTTTATCTTATAGGACATTGTTTATTCATAGCCATTATCATTCATCTCTATCATCTTTATCATCATTATTATCATTTTTATCATTACTTGTGTTTTCGTGATTTATATTCTAACATAAATATTTGTTTTTTACAATTTCACCTTAAAGGTTATATATACTTTTAATTATTTTGTCCTTTATGTCGAATTATCATTATGATTGAGAAGTATTTAGTACCTTGATTAAAAGAAGCTGCAACGGAATCTATGGTAGGATTTTGTACTTATTACCTAATGTGTTTTTCATTTCCTGTTTGCGAATAGACCTTCTTCCAAATCTGAGCTGGTTTGATTCGTGCAGCGCTGTTTGCCATTCGGCTAGTGTCTGATGTTACAGTTCAATTTTTGGCATTACTGTATCATAACTCACAATATCATTATATTTGATGATATTGTTTTATCGATTTTACTTCATAGATGATTTAACCATTGCTTATTGTTTTTTATGTCCATTTGTCTTTAACTCTCTGTCAATTAAATCTTCCCTGCTTTCCCAACACAGGAGCAATAACTATTAGGCCAGCAAAAATAAAAGCGGATTCATGTTATAAAATCAACATCAAGCTGCAAATAGTGACCATGGCAACAGTAAATTAAAATGTATAAATGTTAGTTCTGTAAAATTTAACAAACTTTTTCAGGATACCACAAATCAAGATTTTGGTGAAATGCTGCTATCAGTGAAAACGAACGAAAACGCGCTCAAGCGCGAACCACGGAACTCTACACTAAAACACTTGACTACATTTCTTGCATTTCAGGATCAACCGAATGGAGATCGTATATAATAGATATGAATGATTGTGATTATTTTTCATTTACATAAATATATACACTATTATATAAATATATTCATGGGAACGGGAGGGACCATCAGGGCACCCGATTGAAGCACTCTGGATGGGGAGAGTGGAAATGCCAACTCCCCATTGCTAACAGTTTGTGAATAAAGGGCGGGCTCTTCTCCCCGCCCATTGGGGCATCTTTATGTTAGAAAGCTCGCTCTTGTGATCAATTGTTCAGTCTTGTTGTTGGAAGGAGATTCTTTATATCCCTGTGGATACGTATAAGTGATGTTGCCTATCGATCCATGCAACCCCTTTTTGGCCCTTCATACAATGGCATGACTAGGATAATCAGTGGTTTTTAAAGCTTGATCAAGTCTAACAGAGAGGAGAGCCTATTGCTGTCGGACGTAGTTTCCGTGCTACAATGGGTGGTAGTACATATCATACATCATACATCATACAGAAAGACTCAGTGCGAGTTATCTAAATAACCATGGATAATACGGTGGCAAGCAAAACTATTCCCTTGCAGATCCGAAAATGTGTTATTCGTGACATCGAGAAAGGTGAATCGCATCGCAAGATTGGTGAAAAGTATGGATACAGCAAAACATGCTGATAAACCTTTAGAATATTGGAAAACTGTTTTGTGGACTGGTGAGTCCAAATTCGAGTTGTTCAACAGCAAAAAAATGAGCTCGTTTAAAGTGGTACACCTGGAGAGCGCTTCATGATCAACATACCAGGCATCGGTCAAGCATGGTGTAGGTGAACGTGATGGTGTTTCTCTTGGCGGAGTTCGTGCTTGGTAAAATCGATGGTATTATGACAGCAGATTCCAACATCGACATATTGCGTGAGAATTTGGAGGTTTCGTTGATTAAAACTGCTGGAAAACAAATTTGTTACCGCAGATGTCATGACTCTGCAGGGTCTGAGCTGTTCAGTGGAATACTTGTAACTATAAATTAGATGGAGAATTAGATAATCTCCATTTGATTCCAACTACCTCATGCTTATCTTCGACAGATACGCGTATGTTCATCTATAATGTGCAGACTTCTTCAGTGTCTCGTACTAATAACTCGACTGAAAGAAAACCTTCGCCACCTGCCGTATATATACTATTTTCTTAATACAAAACGTTTACCTATCATTATGTTGTTTATACCTATCTTATTATTAGTTTGTTTATACCTATCCTGAGTCAAAAACAAGTGTACTTAATATCTAACTCGCTTCTTTCTCATCTATACCTAACATACTTATTGTGTAGCAGCGGGTGCTCCGCTTCGTCGGGTTTGATGTCGTTTGGGTAGTAAGTTGAAGAGCCATGTGTAACCGTTGCCTTGGTCTTTGTTTAGTAGATTTGTGTTCTGTTGTTTGTTTATTTCTAAGCTTTCTGCGACGTCTAATTTCCAGGGTGTAGATGTAGTCCGTAATATTGTGATGTCATTCGTCGTTATGTCGTGATTTTCCGTGAAGATGTGTTCTGCGACTGTTGATTTGAAGTTATGTGAAATTCCTTTCTCGTTCTGTTTGACAGCCTTAGTTACCTCCGCTAGATGCTCCTTGAACCTTGTTGCCAAGGTTCTCTTTGTTTGACCTACATATATTTTGCTGCAGTGTTTACACTTGATTCTGTATACCTCTGCTCTGCCTAATGTGTTTACTGAGTCTTTGGTGGAGCCTAACATCGATGCTGATTGGTTGTGCCTACTAGAAAAAACTAAGTCTAAGCCAAATTCCCTAAGTCGTGGTTTAAGCTTTTGTGTAATGTCTTTATCGAAGGGGACGGATACACGTTTTAGGTTCAGGTGAGTCTGAGAGGGTTGGTGATTTCCTATGAAGATGTTTTTCCTTTTGTTGATGATCGCTTGAATTGTCCTCTTTTCGTACCCATTGAGTCTGGCAGTTTCGAAGATATATGCCAATTCTTTGGCTTTTCCAGTTTTATTGAGAGGAAGGGTCAACATCCGGTGGATCATGTGGTGGAAAGTGGCCATTTTGTGCTGAAAAGAGTGGTTTGAAGTGTATGGGATGACTCTTTGGGTGTTTGTGGGTTTTCTGAAGATTTCAAACTCTAAAGGAGATGGCGACAATAGTTCTCTCTTACTAGAAGGTCGAGGAATGCCAGTTTTCCATCCTTTTCTATTTCATGGGTGAACTTAATGTCTTTGTGGAGATTGTTGATTTCTTGAAGAATTAGGGAGAGATCGTCTTTTTTCACTACGGCGAAGATGTCGTCGACGTATCTCCACCAACGAGTTGGGAGTAATCCTTTCGCTTTTAGGATTGTCTCCAAATTCGCCATAAAGAGTTCACAGAGGAATGGGGATAGAGGATTTCCCATAGGGCTCCTTTTAATTGTTTATAGAATGATCCTCTGAAAGTGAAGTAGTTCTCTTCCATGCAAAGTCGAGTCAGCTTAAGGTACATCCGCACCTTTTGCTTCCATGTTGTGTCATCTCCCTGTTTCAAAAGCCAATCTTCTAGAAGGTTAATTGCGTCCTTGATCGGTACGCTAGGGAAAAGGGCCGTGACGTCGAAAGATACCATTACTTCATTGTCATTTATATGACCTGATGACTGTAGCTGTTGTACAAATTCTTGGGAGTTGCGAACTGAGCTTGTTGGGAATTGCTCGGAGATATCTTGAAATTCTTTTACTAGCCATTTTGCTAGCTTATGGGCTGGAGATCCTACAGATGAAACAATCTCCCTCATTTCGTTTCCGGGTTTGTGGACTTTTGGGAGGCCTTTAATTCTGGGGAGGATGGGGTTTGGTTCGCGAAGGCGGACTGCTGCATCCCCTAATACTGCTTTACACTCCTTTAGTGTTTTGTCCACGTGTTTCACCATGTTTGGTAGGGGGTCTACCCGAAGCTGCCTATAAGGACCATTATTGATCTTAGAAGCCATCTGCTTGTCGTAGTCCTCCTTATCCATGATGACGACTCTGTTGCCTTTGTCTGCTTTTAGGTAATAAACAGGCTTTGACTTCAACTCCTTAACGATGCGAATTTCCTTCTCGTTGTTGTGTTTTTGTTTCTGTCCGTCCTTAATAATGTTCGAAGTGATAGTCCTGGCGGTGTTTTGTAAAGATGTCGGAAGAGTGTTTGAAATTGCTGTCTCCACGTCGATGATGATCTGTTCCACGTCGGGCTTGGTTGTAACCGCGTATCCTAATCCTTTGTTGAGATGAGTCAGTTGTTCTTCCGTGAATGCGGTCGTCGATCGGTTGACAACCAGTCCCTCAATGGAGTGGACCACCGGTGTCGTGTTGATGGTGGGTGTAAGTGTGGCTTGTTCCTTGGTGTGATGTGTGGTCCGAGTCTGTTGGGATTCTATTCTCAGCTTGTTGAGTTTCCTATCGAGAACCGTTCGTTTCCTATTCGATTCGCATTCCTCTGCTACCTTGACTCGGGATAAGAACTCCTGGAATTTTACGGGATACTCCTTGGCTAACTTCAGGTGCAGAGAATAGCACTCCAAAGTTTTCCGGTCCAGTTTGTTGAATAGTCGTTTGATGCTGTCTTTGATGAATTCTGCTTCCATTTTCCTGACGATGTTGGCGGGTGTCGATGTTCGTATTTTAATCCTATGACTTACTGGTACAACTTTATATTTTAAGCATTTCTTCAGAAATGCTACGTCCTTCCTAAGTGCGGCGATGGTTTTCTTCAATCCGATGAATTTGTTATAGATAATGACCCATAACATACCGCGAAGAAGTCAAAGGCAGAGTCCAGATTTGAATCCAATAGAGAATCTGTGGGCCATCTTGGATTCACGAGTTGATAAGACAGGAGTTACCAACAAACATGACTGTTTTCAAGCTCTTGAGAATGCCTGAGAAGATCTTGACCCACAACACCTGAAGAAACAGGTGGAGAGTATGCCGAAACGTTTGCAAAAACTGTTGAAGGCCAGGAGAGGACACATCAACTACTGATCACCTGTATTTTTTGAAGAAAATAAGAAGTGGGCACTTTATTTTGACATGTATAATTTCTACTATAGTTTGATCTTTCTTGAAGAAAAAAATGATTTTGCAGGACAAGTGTTTTTTTTATGTACCAGACAAGAAAAGAACATAATAAATAAGCCATCAAAACAACAAAACTCAGAATCTTTCACTTATTTTACAGTTTGCTGCACAAAAAGGAGAAACTGGGGTAGGTGGGCACATTTTCCTGGTGGTGACTGTATATACTTATACATCATCATCGTGATATGGCTACCATCTGGATCATACATGTTTCCCTCCAAATTTGCTAAATTTGCCACGTGTTCGGGATAGCACACAATTGCATTAAAGCTCCGTGGCTGCCCGAGAGAATGAAGCAAATTTCAAGATGTCTTCCTTATACTACCGTGCATTGACACGTATGAGACGTTCTCTACTTAAGTTTGAAGTCTGTGATAGGAAAGTACTGTGCATTTAGTAAATTCACTCTGAAAAATCGATCTCCACCGGACACCACCTCATAATTGCGTTAATTTCAATAGTTGAATGTTAAAAATCAATAGTTTTAATTATTGACATCGGCGTATGAAAATGTTCCGATCGATTCATGGAAATATTATAGAAATCAATCTTGAGATGACTTAGTTACCAACGTACAAAACCTAAGCATGTTTCGCGACGCTCCAAATTTTCGATACTCGAAACGTGTACCCGGTACTGAAAACAAAGATGTCAAAGTCAAGTAAAAAACTTAGTTTCTGGTTGATTTTTAAAATGCTTAGCTTACTTCGGGGCAGAGAAAAAGTATCATGCACAGTACACTGTGGGTGGAATCTCTCTGAGAAAACTGGCAAAGAAAGAGGGTTTGAGTGTCGGAGCGGTACGATCTGCAGTTAGAAAATATGAAGAACAATGTACTTTTGAAAATTCACCTAAGTGTGGTCGGAAATCTTGTTCTGTGAGTCCTGCTATTGACTAGAAGATCAGGGATGGCTATAGGCAGAAACGGCCTCCATTCAAGATCTGGCGAAAGAGATGGGGACATCGACGTCTAACGTGATCATGCCAAAGAGCAACTTGGACTCAAGACATATCGGAAGCAGAAGAAAACCAAAAGGAACTCAAATCAGGCCACGGCTGTGAAACCGCGCGAATGCGGCAAATTATCTAGCCCGTACGTTACATCGGAAACAATGAACACCCAGAAGTATATCAAAGAATGCCTTCAGAAGCGGTTATTGCCGATGATCAAGCAGCATGATGGTTCAGTCATATTAAAGCCTGATTTGGCATCATGTCATCACGCCAAGGACACACAAGGGTGGTACAACAGCCAAAATGCCATTTAATCTCCGAGGAAAATCGTATTGAAAATTTAAGACAGGCCACTCCAGAATTTCTAGGAATATACCCTTAAATTTGTTGGAAGTATCTTACTGAACTTTTAAGAAGTTCTCATCTGAACATTGGGAAGTTTTCTCATTAACCTCAGGGTAGTTTCTTGCTGAACTTGTGATAAATTCTAGCTCAAACTTCTAAAAAGTACTCCAAGGCTTCTGGAAAGCTTCTCTCCGTTCATTGGATAGGTTTCTTCCAGAATTTCGATAAATTTTGATTTTGAAATTCTGAAATTATCTCTTCTAAACTTCGGAATAGCACTTCTGGGAAGTTCTAACTAACCTTTTGGGAAGTTTCGCCCGGAATTTCTGGGAAGTCTTGAGAAGTTCTCTCCTGAACTTCTAAGACTCTGAGACCTGAGCTTTATGGAAATTCCTGAATTTTTGAGAATTTTTTTATTTCTTTATTAGATTGCCTTCAGCCACCTGGGCTGGTTCGCCACTTAATTTTTGAGAAATTATTGAAAGTACCCTTCCTGGTTAGTTTCTTCCTTAAATTCGGGGAGGCTTTTTCATGAGCTTCTGGGAAATTCCATCGTAAATTTCTGGAAAGAACTCCAAAACCTCTGGAAAATTCCAAAGTTCTAAGAAGTAATCTTCGTAAAACTTCTTCCAGAAGCTCTGAGAAGTCCGAGGAAGATCTCTCCTGACCTTCTGCGAAGTATGAACTTAAATATTGAATTGAATGAAAGTCCTGGATTTTTTTGGAATATTCCTGCTGCTCCTTATACCTTCTGAGAAGTTTCTGCTCATGTCCTTCGGAGAAGTTTTTTTCAAGTCACTCCCATGATTAAGTCACTTTTTGTCTCACTTATGTACATTCTAGGATGTGCCCTAAATTTTGGTTAGCTTATTTTTAACCTTCTAGCAATCAGCCACTAATTTCAAATCATTTTACTCAATGGTAAACTTTCAAATCCTTAGACGAAATGTACTGAAATGATGCATTTAGCAGTACTGTAGAAAAAAAATCAGTTTTCTAAGATTTTACCGATTTTTACTTTTACCGATGTTAGGATTTTAATAAATAAATAAAATTTAATTTTAGTTATTCCGAGCCAAGGCGGTCCTCATGAATCGAGCTCTTGGTCAGTTTCCTACAATGTCTGTTTAACATTAGTTTTGCTGGCTCCACTCCACAGAAGCCTCTGGCGATGTCCACCTTTATTTTAATGAGTTCGATGAGTCAGTTGAACTGACGGTAATTTGTCGGAACAAAAAACTTTTGACAGGCATTTGTTGATGTTTCATTGGCGAAGAAATTGGTGAAAAGTTTTTCTCGATTGATCGACGCATCTCGAAATTACGGATCATGGAACTTGAGAAAAGAAAATTAATTGTGCACAAACATCTAGAGAATTCTTCGTGGTCTGCCTCAAAAATAGCAAAAGTGTTAAAATTCCCAAAGTCAACGGTGTGTCTTATAGTCAAACGTTACAAGGATACTCTGAGAGTGTATTGAGCATAGCGCATCTGTCATAAAAGTGGCACTAGGGGCAAAGAGCTGAGGAGAAAGGTGTTGAGGTACGTGAAAGGCAACCCAGGTGTCTCCATACGTAATTTGGCAAAGAAATACGATTCCAACTTTTCCACCGCGCGTAACATCCTTTCAAGAGAAGGATATAAGTTTTTTTGTACCCAGTAAACCTCGGAATCGCTCCCTGAAACAAATTTTAGTGATCAAAAAGCTAGCATGATTACTATACGAACAAGTTTTTTAGAAAATTGATGGCTGTATTTTAATGGATGACGAAACATATGTCAAAATGGATTAGAAACAAATCTCCGGACGAAAAATTTCACTGGGGGATGTCCCTTCCAGGTATAAATTTGTTTTTGCTGATAAGTTTGCTCGGAAACTAATGATTTGGAAGGAATCTGCAGTTGTGGCCTTAAAACCAAGGTCTTCATCACATCTCACACAATGACGTCGAACATTAAAGAGTGTCTGAAAAAGCGGATTTCATCCTTCATTTGGCAACGCAAAACCAACGTTATGTTTTGGCCGGATCTAGCCAGCTGCCACTACTCTAAGGAGGTACTAGAATATGATATGCTGCAAACAATGTTATTTTCGTCGCCAAAGAGATTAATCCTGCGAATTGCCCTGAGCTCAGACCGATCGAAGAATACTGGGCAATTGTCAAGCGAAAACTTTGAGAATGCGGTAAAGAAGTGACAAATGCGTTTAAAGTGGAATATGTTTGCCGGTACAGTGTCACCAGCGACTGTGCAGATCATGATGGCATCAATCACAAGTAAAGTGCGACAGTTCGTTCGAAACGGTGAAATGTAATAACTTGTTATACATCGTTTGAAAGCTTAATAAATAGCCTTGTTCGACGCTTTGATCAACCGTGTATGTTGTTTGATTCTTGAGTTATGATCACTTAAATGCGTCCAAATTTTCTTTAAATAGGGCTTTACAATAGAAGATCAGAGAAATAATCATGCAATATGGCAATCTGCAAAAATACCAATCACAGTATGTCTAGGTGCTTCAAATACACTTTAATTAAAAATACCGATATCAACCTAACCACATCCCCTAATCCCTTCTGTCGTTCAATTGCTTCATCGAAGGGCAAAAATACATTTCGAAACTTTCACCACACCTTTTGCACCAATCCCCAGAGGGCACGACGCAATGTGTCCGACAGACGCCAAAAGTGGATCAATATCAATTATCATGTTTTATTTAGTAATACCACTTTTTCAATCGCATCAACGAAGTAGTTTCGTAGCTCGTTAGCCTAGCCCTGTGTGTATGTGTGTGTGTGTCCGTTCATATGTAAACGTTGATGCCAGCTATTGCCGATGGCTTTCTCACGTCATTCAAATGCCCTTTTTATATTTAGAAACTCGTCGTACTTACTCTTTACCCTGTCTCTTAAACGGTACAAATGCGCGCGCGAAGACGCCATTACGAATGCATGTTTCGTTATAAGGTGTTAATAAATATTACATGTTTGAACAGAAAGTGATAGAGTCCACTGTTTTGTGTACTTACATTCTCCAAAAGATGGCACTGGTGTCGATTCGCCGCCCGCGGCAGCTGCTGCCGCCGCAAACAGCCCTGGACTGTACGAGTGGCGTTTGAAGTTGTAGCCGAGAATCTTCTCACGAATCGGACTCACACTAGAATACAGATAACTGACGGCCCCATTCCGGTGCTGCTGATGCTGCTTGGAGTGGTCACGTTTTCTCAACACTACCGGCTCGACATTTGGGTCGCTGATTGGTCTCAGACCACCCACAATTACACCCTCATCTTCTGCCAGATACTTTTTGCTACCGCTGCCACTGCTGCTGCTGTTGTTGTTGTTGTTGTTGTTGTTGTTTATGTTGTTGTTATTTTCGTACACTCCAGGACTGAAACTGCTTACACTCTTCAGCACTATGCTACTCGGCCGGAGACTAATGTTGTAGGATTTCCACTTTTTCTTCTCAAATTTGGCACACTCAAACAGGAACGTGTCGTCAAACTCCGGCATCTTGTTTCGTGTGAAATCTTGACGTATGTATCTAGGCAAAGTTCGGAACTAGAGCAGTTCACCTGAAATCCATTCTCTCCCTGGCGGTGATAATAATCGATTGCAAACTGATGGTGAAGGAAAGGAAAATCGTGACTCGAAGGAAAATCTCCTGATTGCTTAAACAACAACAACAATCATCATTGGAAATCTCCAACGTGCAAAGAATCAAGTACTACCCTCGAAGCCATTAAGATTAGAAGCACATATTTTAGCCGGCTGTACTAAGCCATGGTGACGGCAACAAGTGCAGTATGCACCTGCACAGCGAAAAAAAAAGAGATCGTGGAATGTATCTTGCATCTATAGGCACATTCGTTCGCAGATCCATGAAGCAGCAGCAGCAAACTCTAATGAAGCGAATAGAGAATTGCGCCCCCCCTCTCTTCGCTGCGATAAATACCTGTCTGAACGATAGCCGCAAACACCGCGACCTCGAGGGCCACAGTCGGTGGCCGCGTGCAATCAGCGCACCGACCAACGATTGACTACGGGCAGGATGAATTGAAGGAGGACAGCAAAAATGTCAAGATTTGATGTGGCCTCTCTGAGTGGCCCTAATCATAGGCTTTGGAATTTTAAAAACCTATAATGTTCGAATGGATGGCATTCATGCGAGCGAACGACCGAGTGATCATGAGATTCACATTGATTTGTACTGGAAGACGATTGTTGGATTATGATTGAAAGAAATATGATCTGCCTTGCGAGATTTTGACGTGTCATGCAGTGGGCAGTGAATAGATTAATTTGCTGGAATTAGTTGCGACCAAGAGTGAAGGGATCGGTGACCTAGGGACTGTGACTTCTTCTTATTTAGTAGGATCACTGCTCAGTCGACTTTCAGTTGAGTTTAATTCGCAGTTCAATCGTGAATATTTTTACGTTAGAATATTTACCGAACTGTCTATTCGCCTTCATTCTACAATTGCATGAATAGAGATGAAAAGTCAGTAATTCGTTCATGTTGTAGTTAAGTCACGCTCATTATGTTATGACCATCGAAAATCGAGTTGGCATGCGAAAAAAACAACTCACTTTGAATTTTAATGGAAAGCACAATCCAGATAACACGGAATTATTTGTAGAATCGTCAATTGGGCTAGTTCAATTGCTCGCGGCATTTGATCGATGGAAGTAGAAGCAAGAGAATAGAGTGATAATGTGGTTTAAAAAATAATTAACATATGGCAATGTTGTTTATGAGCTTTGTCACACTCTCACTTTTTCTCTTGACGTTTTTCCTCTCACTATTTACTTTACGTTTTTCCTCTCTAGCTATTAAGAGAATGAATATGAGCTGAAATTGTGGTTTGTTATATGCTGTGATAAAAGGGTGTTTCGATAAAAATTTGGTCGACTTAAACTTGACGCATTTTCTTTCATCGTGCATTAAAACATTTTAAAGAAACCCTTACCTCTCCGTCCGAGATGTTGCATCTGTACCTTTATCTGCATCTGTACGTTTACATTGCGACCGGAACCGTCAACCAGGAAATTTATCTGAGCGAGTGCCTACAAAAAACGTCTACTGCCTATGCTGAAGCGACACAATTGTTCCGTTCTATTTTGGCCAGATTTGGCATTGTGCCATTACGGCAAAAGGCCATGGGGTGGTTTGCTTTCAAGTCAAGAAAAAATCCTCCCAACACACCAGAGCTCCACCCAATCGAACAATATCGGGCCATCGTCAAGCGGAACCTTAAGAATACTCAAAAGCTGTTGTGATCGAGAAGAAGTTCAAGGCAAACTGGCGTTCTGCGAACTACCAGGTGTTAAACGAAAGACCCAGCAATTTGGATTAGGTTAAAAGGAAGCTTAGCTGCATATTTCCACTGTATTCTGTATTAACTGAAATTAAAAACGAAAAAGAATTTGACTTATAAATTAAAACTTTGATCGACTCACACACATAACTGTTTGACCAAATTTTGATCAGAATATCCTTTACAAGCGATTTTAACGTTATCTAAGAAAACTAACATAAACTCAGGCTGGCGCTTACATACCAATAGCTCATTTCAGTAGCTGAATTTGAAAAAAAAAATGGTTTTAAACTAGTAGCACTTGGTTACACCTACAACTTTGTCAAACAATGTATTGCTCTTACATTCATAAACAACTCACTCCAACTTATTCATAGTTTTGAATATTTGAACAATTATTTTTGTTTAATCGAAAGGAATATTACATACAATATATGTGAACACAATTGCTTCCTTTTAAACTTAAAAGAAATCGTTTAACAGTAAGGTTGAAATTATTCTCAAATATAATATTCTAAAATTGTTTTGTTAAAATCATGTGTGGACCTAACAGCATCACCAATGTTAGTTTAAATTGGTACGTGAATTACATGTTCGAGCGTATACAAAGATGCTCAGAAACGGAATAAATAACGGTTAACAAGTCATGATCGATTGGTCACCTCAGAATCCCATATTACCTGCAAGTGTAAGGCTTGCTGTTGCCACTCATTTAAATTCAGTGAGACGCATATGCCAATAGCTCGATGCAGAAGCTTAAAATATAAACAAAAATGTTATAAACTCTTAGCAATTGAGAGAGAGAAAGAAAGAGAAAGAGAGAGAGAGAGAGAGAAAGAAAGAGAAAGAGAGAGAAATTGAGAGAGAACGAGAGAGAGAGAGAGAGAGAGAAAGAGAGATATTGAGAGAGAGAGAGAGACAGAGAGAGAGAAAGAGAGAAAGAGAGATTGAGAGAGAGAGAGAGAGAGAGAGAGAGAGAGAGAGAGAGAGAGAGAGAGAGAGATTGAGAGAGATTGAGAGAGAGAGATTGAGAGAGATGAGAGAGAGAGTGGGAGAAAGAGAGAGAGAGAGAGAGAGACAGAAGGAGAGACAGAGAGAGAGAGGGGAGGAAGAGAGAGAGGGGAGAGAGAGAGAGAAAGAGAGAGAGAGAGAGAGTTTCATTCTTCTTGCAACCACCGTAAAATTCGGAGCCAGTCTTACGTCGATTGGAAGACCAATGAAACGATCTTCTCGTAGAAAAATTAGAGTACTGCACTGTTCGAAGAAGTTATAGGTGCAGTTGTTAATCATGTATAATTTTCTGATATTCTGCTTCTAAAATAAGCTATTGGCAAACGAATTAAACTGAGTCTAAGTGAGTGGCAGTAATCCTGGCAAGCATGTATCTCTTGGACAAAAACAACAACTCTGTATCATCTTTTCAAATCTATTTGCCGTTTCTTGTATACCAGCTCCTACTTTTCTGTTTAAAATAGAGCTCAAGCTTTTTCCTCAGAAACAAAAAGTTCAGCATCTCAGCATAAGTGCATGAGTAGAAAATTACCTGATGTAAAAAAAAGTTTAAAGTTCGTGAGGAAAACAAAAATTTTCTAAACAAATGTGTTTATGAAAACCAGCCTAAGAATGAAGGCCTGTCTGTAAAATAAAATAACAATATGTCCGAGAAATGAACAAAGCTGCTTCTATACCTCTTACATAAATGCTCGTGTCGTGTTTCTTGACCTCCCTCCACTTTTCACCCATTCTTTAATTCCTTTTTTTTCGTTTCGTAATCTTCATGTTACTTCTTATTTCTTCGTTCTTTTTTCCACCTATCAAATTTGCTTTTTTATCTTCTCTTTTTTCCTTTTTCTTTATTTACTTAACTTAATTTACATTCCTTCTTTTTTCAATTCTCTCCTATTCTTTTCTTTCGTATTGTTTATCTCATTTTATACAACGCATCTTATTTTAGTCTATTCACCACTATCTCTTTTGCTTTATCAAACATCCTAGAGCTCTCCTTTATTTTTGTTCCCCTCTTTCATTTTCTCTGTTTTGATTTCTTTTCTTGCTCTTTTCCGCCAATACTTTTCACTTCTCTACCTTTTCTCATTTGAATTCACTTCTTTTCTTGACTATTTATTGTTTTCCTTTTATTCTCCTCTGACGTATGCTTTATTTATCTTCCATTCTATTTAATTTAGTTTTCCTTCGAAATCCGTTACTTTTGAACTCTTTTGCATTTGACTTTATTTATTGTTTCCCTTCTTTTCTTTTCTTTCATTTGCTTTATTTATCTTCCATTTTTTTTCATTTAGTTTTTCTACGAAATCCGTTACTTTTGAGCTCCTTTGTATTCTATTGATCTCTCTATTCATCCGCTTATTTCTCTCCGATCGCCTTTTTTTTCTACTCGTTCCTTTATTTATCTTCTCTTCTCTTTTCTACCATATCTGTTAATTTTTCGCTCTCTTTTTTTTCTCTTCATTTTTATGTATGTTGTTTCACTCTCTTTCCTTATTCTCTTTTTCTTCTCTGAATTTTTTTAAATCTGTTAATTTCTGTTGTTTCTTCAGTTTTTTTTTCATTTCTAAGTTTGTCTTTTCTCGTCCCTTTCTACTATTTATTTAATTATTTTCTCTGCTAAGTTATTATCATTTCCTTTTTTCTTTCTTGTTTATTTTTTAATTTTTGGGTTTGGTTGTTTTTTATGGTGATACAGTGAAAAGCCAACAACCTAAACCAAATAGATAACATTTACGGTGACTAAACCCAACTATCTGTTTGGTTTACCTCTATTATCCTCTACTTTTTTTTACCTTCTTTATTTCTATTCTCTTCTATCTCATTGTTAGATTTTGTACAACGCTGTTATAAGATCCACCCTTTTTTATTTAATATCACTGTTTCACTATTTTTTGTTTTCACTATGTTTTCACTAAAAACCAATTGACTGAGAATTAAAAAACACACTATAAATAAGACACTTGTGAAAAACCACGGTCCTAAGGGTTACCATTGGATGTTTTTGCAAATTCTCTCACACATTTTTCATTTTTTTGTTGGGGCGTAGAACCACTGCATCCACTGAATTGGACTTTTGTGGATTCTCTGTCAATCTTTATTACAATTTCTTTCCTATCAATATTTCTTCTTCGTTATGTTTTCATTCTATTGTGTATTTTTTTCTATACCTCTTTTTTTTCTAATCTGAATCTTTATTTATTTTTATCTTTATGTATTCCTCTTCCTTCCATTTTTTCGGTTCTACCTCGTTCGTTATTCATCTTATTTCTTTTTTTTCTGGTTATTTCCATCTTCCTTTATATTCCACCACACCTCTCTTGTCTTCCATTTTCTTCTCGTTCATTATTTCTGTTCCCCTATCACTTTTTCTGCAGCTCTTGTTTACTTTGTATGTATATCAATTTCCTTTTTGCTTCTTAGTATCTCCTCTTTTTCCCCTTTTGTAGAGTCCCTTTGCACTGCTCTTTCTTAAATGTAGGGGCAGATGCACTTGGTGAATAGACATGTGTAATGCTGGTTGCATATATAACGGGCGGTTTAGCAACGTCAAATGTTGCGCTTACTTCGTCACGAGTGCATGAAATTAGTTACGAACCCAGGTCAAAAAGTTTAATTGAACAAACTAGTGTAATTTTGGACGTGGCGTTCGGTGAGATTAATCTGTTTATAAATATATTATAAAAATACTTTTTTCAAATAACACTACCTACGTGTTTATATTTCTAAATTAGGAAGTGTTTTGCAGTACCCTTACCCAAATGCTTACATGCAAATCGGAAATGTTTACATACTGGGATTATTGTATATAAAAGTAACCTCGGAATGGGCGTAACTCTCCAGAAATTCTGAAATGGGTTCCTAGATCTGCAAATGTGCTATCATTTTGTAGCTTCCAGATTAAAGGTGCGTCGTGATGGACGACGAGTCTTATTCTAGGCGGACACAAAGCTATCGCCGGGGCAGGACTTTCACATTATCACATCATGGTTGGCTGTATCTGAGAAGGTAGGAAGAAGATGGTGGATAATTTTGCCAAAAAGCTCTTGGTTTGACAGTCCATCTGTCGGCAGAGATGGCATTTCGTACTAATGTTACGCCGGCGCGTGAGATTTGTACCTTCACAGAGGCTCACAGAGGATTCACAAAGGAGTGCTCTTCTATTCGGTGATAAATAGACAGAATGAAAGTGTGCGCCTGTGATGGAATTGCTTGGAGTGAGTGAATCACTCGCTCTTTTAAACGACCGCTCTCACGTGCTCTTTACTATCTTCGCCTACGTGCTCTCGCTTGCGATCACTGTCGCGTACACTTGTGCGAGGACGCGCCAGTGCTCTTTCTGTGATTCGCTGGTGCGATTGAAAGTGAAAACGTCGTCAGAGTTGTAAAAAAGTTCCGAAAAAAAGGAGCGGGAAGAAACAGTCTTCTTTCTTCCTTTGTTTTGTAGCGTCAAAGCAAATTTGCAGTCACGGCTGTATATAAGAGCTCTCGTTGAGGTAGGAAGAGTGTGTGGAAGAATTAAAATCTCTCTCTACCACACTGAGGATATGGACATCACTGTCTGTCGGTGTTGAGAGATGACACAGACATTCATCAATACAGGTACCTTGGATATCCAATAAACCGGGATCCAATTATCTATTTTTTTGGAGACCATTTTTGTGTGTCGTATTTTTTTCGAGTACAGTCTTTAATAACATCCTTCCTTCTTGTCTGTGAGCGGACAGTCCAGAAATTTGAAAATGATGAATTTAATTTTTTGAATGCAGTTCCAAATATCCGATTTGATATCGTGTGTTGCTTAATACATAGAAATTATTTTACCATGCCATGAACATCAGTGATAATAATTAATGAAACAAGAGAATCATGCAAATGGATAATCTATGGGTTAAGTCACGTTTTGAATTTTCTATGTAAGATAAAAGATCAATTTACGATTTTCAAAATTACAAATTTTTAATTTTCAATTTATGCGAAAAGATTAATTAACGAGTTCAATAGGATACCTCGTGTCATTGTGTGCAAAAGGAGGATAAAGCCAGTTTCTAAAAAACTTTAATGTTGCCAAGATGGAACTGTTTTTATGTTTTTTTCGAAAATTAATTGTGACTGATGTACGTGCACTTTTTATATCGATCTCGAAATCCAGACCAACTAGCACCATTTTGGCTTAGGGAATAATCATCGGTAGATCAATACTATTCGTTAATTGACGGTTTACTCACAGACAAATAGATATCACAAACGCATATTGTTCATCAAATACGCAATTTAAAGACAAACGCGTGATTTAATGCGAATGTTTCTTAGCTTTCGGCACCGTGCATATCTAAGTCGCATGAATTTGCCGACTAGAAATGGATGGCAGTAGTGTTTTGGAGGCAATATGTATTTCACTGTGATAAAATGTCAGTGTTTATCTGTTTGCCAGAGATAGCTTCGACTATCAGACGGTCACAGATTTTGGCGGCAACAGTGCGGCGGCCACGGCAAACTTAATGTACATGTTTGGTTGTGAGCAGACTTTTGAATGGGGTCTCAAATCAGATTTAACCATTACAATCATTCAAAGCGAATAACCGAACCTAAATGGACTTGGGTAGGTACTTACCCACCAAGAACCACTCACTTTCGCCGCCAATTTTCGGTCGACGAAAATTACTCGAAAACAGTTAACTAAATGGCACATCCAAATGTAAGCGAATTTCTCACGATCCAACCCGCGAACCCACGAGGAACGCGCCGTGCAAAAATCTCCGTTTTGTGTGCCATAAAAAATTTACGTCGTGCAAAAGTTCATAAAAAGATATACGATTTTCTTGCCCACAGAGCCGACTCTCACCTGAGTCTGCACACATGTAACGGGGAGTGGAAATGACAACGAAGTGGCCGCAGCAGGGAATTAAGAAACAGTGGCACTTCCGTCTAAATAGAACGTGAACAAACAGCACCGGCGAATGCGAGATTTTGTCTCAACACAAACGAAGAGGGTTCTTCCCTCTGTCTCTAATCGACGATTCAAGCTCAATTAGATTAGCACCGCCCATCCTCACGAAATTGGCTCGTTTTGACGTCGCCGTCTCTGATGACTGCCATTATTCGGAAGCATTATTTGTTTTCTTTTGAGAATCTCATGGATCGGCCGGTCCGTGGGCAGGCCAGACAATGTTGACCTCCGTTCACCGCAGCATGTGTATCCGGTCAGTTTTGTTGATTTTCTTGTGCCGTGGTCGTTCTCGCTAGTGACATTGCCCCGTTCGTCCGAACGAGCATAGCCTGGTCTAGTTGTCTGTGGTCTTGCAATCTAGTAGCAGATGCTTTCGTCGCAGCGCAAATAACCCGTGGATTGCGTAGGCCGCAAAAATCACTCATTGACATTTGTTATTCTTACATTTCCTGACGTTGCTATGTGTGTACGACTCGGGGCTTCAGTTAGATCATCTTTTGAAAATATTCAACCCTGATTCATGGTTGGCTTAATGAAGCCAAGAATATGTCCATTCCGTATCAGCACCCCAGTCATCCTGGAGGAGAGGGAAGTGCTGTTGTAACTTGTTGACATTTTCTTCATTAACAACGAGCTCTTAATCGATACTTTCAATTTCAGCTGGTCGACGTCGTGGTTGCTTGAACCACTCGGATCGCCACCAGACGGTGCGCAACTTACTTGAAGTTAAAACAACTTTTACCTTCAGAGCTGGACCGCATCCACTTTGAAGTCGAAACCGTGGCCGGGTGCGGCGATCCGGTTGACTCTCGGCCAAGATTGGTCACGCGCGAGGTGACTTTCCTCGCAACCGAATGGTAATCAGTTTTTTCTTTCCCTTCCTGGTCTCTTGCGACGCTCGGAAGAATGGATATTCAAATGATGATCGTAAATTTAAACCAGAAAGAAGGTGGTGGTGACCATTTGTTCGGTTGACCTACTACTCTAGGCAAGTTCGGCTAAACTCGTACATTGCTTCCCACAGTTTGCCCATTTGGGCTCACCTTGATGACATCCGCGCTGTAATGAGCCTGCGAGGAGCAATTGCTGCTGCTGTCGTGGGGTTTTTGGAACAATTGAACACGCAGATCTTAAGTGGGTGACATTCACTTTTCGAAGAAATTTGGGGAATCTCCGAGCCAGCTTACCTCTGCAAATTAAAACCACCATAGTAAGATATTCTCAGGAGGACACTTGCTAGAAGGCCTTAGAAACAATTTCATTAATTATAACGGTAACCTCGAATGCCCATTTGAGCTACTTGTTGTGCTTAGCTTGTTATCCAATTATCTGACCGGAATGACCGAATTGGCGATTATTTTCGAGTTCTCTTCAAGCCTGACCAGAAATTGTTATTCAAATCAATCTACGGGCGCGTGGAAGGCACGCGGTAATAAAAGTAAATAATCCTCCTAAAAGTGTAAACAATTTTCGTTCCGTGGCGTTATTGGTTTCCTTGTTCGTTGTTCTTCGGCCTAGCAAAGTAGGAAATGAGGAACAATAAAATAAGCTGCAAGAGTGCTCTCGAACCGGAGGAAAAGAATGCACAGCAAAATCAGAACCCCGTGCAATAATTCGGATTTACGACGTGCCATATTTTCATCACCTGAGTTTTGCGGAACGCTTTCAGTCCTATTCAGTCAGTGGATCCAGTTATACCGCTAGGCTTCGGTATGTAGGAAGTATTCTTTTTCACTTCTAATGAGCTACATTCCTAAATAGTTCATCCAACTGGGAAAGAACTAACTTTTCCAAAGACCTCCGGCAGTATGTAGCATTCGCCAATCTAACCTGGAAGCAGCAACCAGTTTATGCTCCATCTTTGACCTATTAATCCCACCCGAGAGGGAGGCAGAGGCGAAGCAACAGGACAAACTCGTCTAATCTGAAGTACTGATGTTGCTGCTGCTGCACTGCATTACCGGTCGCTCACTCAGCCAAGCGAACGGAGCTGATCCTCAGTCGATGAATCGCAGGAATGTGAAATTACCTACTTAACTTACTTCGCCGGTCTCTGGCTCGTCCCTTGCAAATGGGAACGATGACACAATTCACGGACGGGGGATTTACTTCGGTTTCGAGTGCTAAATACTGTTGCCAGAGAGTTCTTATCACTCTCGATTGTTTGTAATTTTCAATATCCTGATTAGCATTGCCAGATGGCGTTCAAGGCTGTTGGTATGAAATGTTATGAACATTTTCAATTATTATAGATCATTATAGACTTATAAATTCAGCAATTCCATAGAAAAACTAACTTCGGTCACTTAGAGCTTCATAATAATTGGTAGTTTTGTTCATTATCAAAAATATTGAAGCAGTATTTTATTATTTTGTCATTAGGGTGACTATTTCTGCGTTAGGGTGGTTCGAAAAAATGACTTTATTTGAAAAGCCATTATATCAAAAATTCATAACTTTTGAACCACTCGGTTGATTTTGACAACTAAATACTAAAACTAAATACGCAAATAACAAGTAATAAAATATACTTTTGTTGCGATATTCATTATAAAAATATATATTATATTGGTTTTTCATGGTTTTTATGGTCGCAAGACCAAAGAGCTCCCTCTTTTTTATATGTTTTCTCAGAAGCTTAGGCCTTTTTACGTTACATATAAAAAATGATGTAGGTATTTTAGTTTTTGAGCCCAATGTTAAAAAAAACTGTTTTACCACGCTACCATTATTCAATTCCATTTCATTATTCAAAGTAAATTACCAACCATGTTTCCCCATAAATAAAAAAGGATTTTTATAAGTCCACAAGCTGAACTCGGTGCGAATTTATGGATAAGCGGATTTATGGATAAATAATAGTGACTTTAGTGACTAAAATAATAAAAATAGTGACCAAATAGTGACCAAATTGACCAAATAGTGACCAAATAGTAACTAAAAAGTGATTTCTAAATTTTAGTATTTTTTTAATTTTTTATACATTTTCTGTCTAAGTACAGTAAAAATGAACTAAGTGATCACCCCCATTTACAAAAATGAATAATACTGCAACGCAGTATGACTTTTTGAGTTTTTTTTTTTAAAGAATCCTGTAATCAAGCAACTTTTTTCTCTCCAGGGCCTCCTGCACTTGGTCCGCAACTCGTTTTTGCAAAGACAGGTCTATACGCACGGTTGAAACGCGGCTGAAAGCATGGCCTGTGCTAGAATTACTTCTGACATATCTTGCTTCTCAATTCCTTTTTTGAGCCGTATCTAGTAACTAGTTCCAATACTCCTCAATTCGGTACTATGTACTCAAGGACAGCACCTAACATTTTAACAAGTTACATTCGTCGATAAGAAGATCATAGTTGACCTGAATCGGAAGAAGCTTGGCGATTTTTATAACATACTTGGAGCTTTCACTGCATTTAACGGATGGTGACGACCTAGAACATCCTGAATATGAAGAAGTTCAGGAAGAAAAAATAACTGCCTTGTTAAAAGTGTAAGGCGTTGTTCTAGAATGTTATCATATGCGTATTATTCAATTCTCGTTGATAAATGTTATAAACCTTTTTGTACCTTTCTGATAGGTTCTAGGTCTTCCAAAACGTACTTGAGTTCAAAAGTTCAGATCTACATTAGCTTTTAGGCCTATATAAGGATATAATATGTATTCAAACATATTAAATGAACCTTTTGAAAGGTCAACAGTCATTATTTTATAACTTTGAGATCCTCTAGGTAATCCAAACCGTCCTGGAGTTCAGAACGTGAAATCTACGATAGTAACAGTAGTTTTTTGGGCTACACAAAGTTGAGTCACGTATTCAAGCGTATTCAGTAAATATTTTCGAACTTAAAAATACACAATAAGATAATATTGGGATGGTCAAGGTCATCCCGTCCTTGAGTTCAGAACTTAAGATCTACAGTAGTAACTACAGTTTTTTGGACTATACAAAGTTACTCAACGTATTCAACCATATTCAGTAAATATTTTCGAACGTGAAAAAACATCATGAGATAAACGGAGATGATGTAGGTCATCCAAACTGTCCTTGAGTTCATATCATATGATCTATAGTTGTAACAGTAGGTGTTTAGAGTGTGCAAATACTTATTTAACAATAAAGATTGAATTGCGTGGTAGGCCAGAATACATAATGCGACAACCTGGGAATATTCTAGGTACACCTAACTGTCCTTAACTTCAAAACATAAAATCTACAGTTATAGCAGTAGTTTTTTGAGCTATATATAATGACCATTTGTATTCAAATATATTCAATGAACCTTTAGGAAGGTCAACAGGCATTATTTTATAACTTTGAGATCCTCTAGGTAATCCAAACCGTCCTGGAGTTCAGAACTTGAAATCTACGATAGTAACAGTAGTTTTTTGAGCTACACAAAGTTGAGTCACGTATTCAAGCGTATTCAGTAAATATTTTCAAACTTAAAAATACACAATAACATAATCTTGGGATGGTTAAGGTCATTCAAACTGTCTTGGCATTCAGAACATAAGATTTACAGTTATAACAGTAAATTTGAGGCAATACAAAGTTACATCAAACATATTCAATTAATATTCTTCAAGACAAAACACATTATGAAGCAGTTTGACATGTTCCAGGTCATCCAAACTATCCTTAAGATTAGAACATAGAACCTTCTACAGTTGTAACAAAAGCTTTCTGGGTTTTTGTAAAGCATCGACGTGTATTGAAACATATTCATTGAATATTTTGGAAGAATAACAGAAATTATGAGATAATCTTCGGATGTTCTAGGTTATCCAAACTTTCCTGGAATTCAAAACATTAAATTTACATCCAGCTGTAGATTTTAAGTTTTAAATTGTAGATTAAAATCTATAGCTTGTTGGACTAAAGTGAATTTTTTTAAAGGTCATCAAATAATGAGATATCTTGGGATATTCTAGGTCATCAAAACTGCCCTTGAGTTCAGAATTTAGGATCTATAGTCGTAAAGTTAGCTTTATAATCTATTAAAAGTTACGATATGCATTCAAACACATGCAATGAAGCTATTGTAAGCTCACCTGCCACTATCAAATTATCTCGGGATGTTCATGTTTATAAAAACTGACTATGAGTTCAGAACTTAAGATATACGGTAGTAACCGTAGACTTTTGGGCTATGCAAAGCTACGATAAATATTCAAACATATTCAATTAATATTCTGAACGTCCACAGACATCATAGGATATCCAAGTAATAACGAGGCTGTAATAGCATGCACATATAGGGCATATGCATTACGTCCAGTGCATCATTGAAGTTGGATTAAAACTGAAAAGGGCCCAACTAAGATCGAAAAATGCTATATTTGTTGTAATGCCATAAGACATTGCGAAAGTAGCATTATTTCATTGGTAATGCATCACTGCATTCTTAAGCTAATCTACCGCTTTATTACTTGACAACTGTTGAATTGATGCGATCCTGCATTACCGATGCTAATTTTGAGTTGAATAAGTGCAATAATATAATGCTTGTGGTTACTTGGGTAATCTTGTTAGTTTCAGGTCATTCAAACTGTCCTTCAAATCTTAAGGTCTACAATCGTAACAATAGCTTTCTGGGTTATACAAAGTTCAATTAGAATAAGTTAAGTTAAGATTATGTCATAATGTAAATTGGTCTTCCAGGACATTCAGGCGGGACAGCGTTTGCCAGGGCATCTAGATTTTTGATGTCTATTTCTCGACATTATATAGTGCGACCAGATCGCATAATTTGGTTGTCTATTGTACAATAGGTACAAGTGGTTTTTTTTACTTTTCACAATCAGCGGTACAATAATAGTGAGTTTAGTGACCATTTTCCGAAAAATAGTGACTTTAGTGACTTTTGGATGCAAATAGTGACTTTTTAGTGACTAGGCTCAAAATAGTGACCAAGTCACTAAAAAGTGACCTGCTACCAGCCCTGTGCTACACTTGCAACTAATTGAATGAACATTTAATAGAACTGGCACGTTTATGGTTATTTTTCGGAATGCGTTTTTTTTTCTAAACCAAGCAGGGGTTCAAACAACTATCAGAACATGCTTTCCACCCGAGATGTACACGTTTTGTATTTTAGTAACCTGAATAATTTTCACATTTGGTTGAAATTTGTGTTGTATTTGTGTCTCAAACCACCATACAATCATTTCCTTCAAAACTCCCCACATTCCAAATTTGGTTCCATTTGCTTGATAAGTTCTCGAGTTATGCAGACATTTTTGTTTCATTTGTGTGGGACCCCTCCGCCTTCAGAGGACGTATGGGTCTCAAACCACCATAAAAACATTACTGCATTCAAGAAATTATGAATCAAGAATTATGCAGAAATATGTGCTTCATTTGTATGGGAGCCTCTCTTTCTAGAAAGGGGAGGGATCTTAAGTCACCTTAGAAATATTTCTTGCCGTCATAAACCACCACCTGCCAAATTTGGTTCCATTTGCTTGATTAGTTCTCAAATTATGCAGAAATTTATGCTTCATTTGTATGAGAGCCCCTCCTCCCAGAAAGGGGGGGGGGGCGGAGTCTCAAACCACCATTGAAACATTTCTTGCCTTCAAAAACTTTCACATACCAAATTTGGTTTCATTAGCTTGATTAGTTCTTGTGCTATGCATAAATTTGCGTTTCATTTGTATGGGAGCCCCCTATTTCAAAATGGGGAGGGGTATATAACAACCATTGAAACATTTCTTGCTTTCAGAAAACTCTACATGCCAAATTAGGTTTGATTTGCTTGATTAGTTCTCGAGTTATGCAGAAATTTGTGTTTCATTTGTATGGAAGCCCCTATTCATAGAGAGGGGAGGGGTCTCAAACCATCATAAGAACCTTTCCTGGCTTCAAAAATCCCTGCATACAAATTTTTACGCCGATCGGTTTAGTACTCTCCGAGTCTATAAGGGTCAGACAGACAGACAGGAATTTATTTTTATACATGGGGCCATCCATATACCACGTGGACAGTTTGGGAGAGGGGAGAGGACAAATGTCCTTACCCCCCTTCCCCTTCTCTCTTTCTGGATTATTGACCCCATTTAATATTTATGGAGCATGTGTTCTGGACAACTCCCCTACCCATCTTGTCAAATGAACAACGTGGTTCATGGACAGTCATAAAGGAGCGAACACAGAAATTATTGCGACAAATACAACAGGAGGCATAACTTTTTTACCATTGGGTAAAATCAACCAAATTTTGCACACTTTCTCATTGATGTGTATTGTTTGTGCTGTCAAACTCGAAGTCGTGTTTTTCGATTCAACGAAAATGGAGGTGAACCAACGCGAGTCGAGAGAACAAATTCTTTCAAACACCTGGAATTTCCTGACCTGTCGCACCGGCAGTTGGGAAAAATGTTGAACATTCACCATTCAACCGTCTCCAGAGTGTTGAAGCGGTTCCAGGCGGTTGACGTTGGAGCCTGGCGAAGGAGCTGGAAAGAAAACCGGGACCGGAGAACAAAAAGACGAAGGAAAGGTGAAGCGGATGATTAAAGCAAATCCCAACGTCTCAAGTCGTGATTTGGCTAAAAGATCGGCATGTCGCAGGGAATACGTCCAGAATGCAAAGAGAGCTGGACTACATACATACAAGGTACAGAACTTTGAAACCACGATGAGCAGCAACAATCGGCTGCTTCAAAACTCGGGCACGGAAATACGAAGATGCTGACAAAATATGGCTGCTGTGTGATGGACGACGAAACGTATATAAAAAGCCGATTTTAAGCAAATTCTGGGGTTGAGTTTTCACCGGCAAGAGCAAGTTCTAATAGCGGACGACAAATTTAGAAGAAGAAAATGTCGAAGTTCGCCTCCAAATATCTCATTTGGCAGGCCATCTTCGGACTGAGGAGTGAGCCTTTCGTGACAAAGGGGCACGGTAAATAGCGAGATCTACAGATCTGAAGTCGCGAGAAGCGCCTTTTACGCCGTTCTTTGCAGCAGCACGACGAAGCTCCGCTATTTTGGCCAGATTTGGCATCATGCCACTATTCTAAAAGTGTCCTGGAGTGGTATGAGGCCAATTCTGTCCATTTTATTTTGTTCCAAAGGACATGAATCGCCAAACTGTCGGAGCTGCGCCCGGTGGAACAGTACTGGGCAATGATGAAGCGGGAACTTCGGAAGAGCAAGAAGACAGTCAAAGACGAAGGACATGTTATGAAAATGGAAAAAACTGAGAAACTGGTACCGGATGACACTGTAAAGACTTTGATGGAGGCATCAAGCGAAAATGCGTTCAATTTTACACTCAAGGCTCCATCCGTTAACTTTTCTTTTTGATTTTTGATAAATATCTGTATAAAACTACCCTAGGAATTTTGAATCCTCGACTGGCGAGTTATTAGTACGAGACACTGAAGAGATCTGCACATTGTAGACAGAAATACGCGTATCTGTCCGAAGATAAGCAAAGGTAGTTGGAATTAAAATGGAGATCACTAATTTTTTCTTCTAAATTATAGCTAAAATTTTGATTTGATTCTAAACATTATAAGAAAATTGGCATGACATTTCCGGTGTCGCAATAATTTCGTGTTCGCCGTTTACTACTATTCTTCATGGTTTGAGAGCAAATCAAGTTGTAACGGATTCGAAGATTTCTCATTTTTTCAATATTGTTCCAAACTTTGATTTATCTATCACGTTCCATTCAGGGTGTCATCATCAGGGATCAAACAGAGAATCAACGTTTTAGACTCTAACAATTGAAATTCAATATGGGTTAAACATTCCTAATGGACAGCAACACCCTGTACAGATAATGGTTGGAGGATCAGAACAGCCAAGAAAGCAAACAGTAAGACCAAGGCCGATGTGGCTTCTGCTGTACACAGAATTTGGCTCTATTGTAGTCGGCCCAGTCCCAGTCTGCGAAGGGTCCGCAGGTCACCTTCTACTTGATCTAGTCCACCTTGCTCGTTGCGCGCCTCTCTGCTTCTTGTGCAGCTCGGTTCGTTTTCGAGAATGATTTTAACTGGGCTGTCGTTCGAAATCTTACGACATGCCCAGCCTATCGTAGTTTACCGAAGTTAGCGGTGTGTACCATAGGAGTTTCTCCCAGCAACTGATGCAATTCGTGGTTCATTCGCATTCTTCCGTCTTCCATCTGCACTCCACCGTAGATCATGCAACACCTTTCGCTCAAAGACACCAAGGGCGTGGTCTTCCATAGCAATGTCCATGTTTTAAGGAAGCTGTTGAGGACTACCGGTCTAATTAATGCCTTGTAGATGGTCAATTTTGTAGTTTGATGGTTGTTTGATCTTGGCGTCTTCGGAGTCAAAGTAGGCACGATTGTAGCCATAATGCGCAATGTAAGTGTATTTCTCTGCTACTATCGTTATCGGCAGTCACCGATGAGCCCAGATACAAAAATTCGTCTACTATAGCGATTTTATCCCCGTGGATCTGAACTAGTGATGGGAGCCCTAACATTGACTTCTCATAAGCTTCTTCCCTTCATGTATTTTTGTTTTAATCAGAAAGCCAATCCTACCAGCTTCAGCCTTAAGTCTGAAGTACGTTTCCACCATCGTCTTGAAGTTACGTGTTACGATATCAACGTCATCGGTGAAGCCAAAAAGTTGGACAGACTTCCTAAAGATCGTGCCACTCGTGTTTATCCCAGCTCTTCAATCGATGAAAAGATGATGTGTGTGGGCACGTTAAATTCGTAACTTTTTTACAGCCCTTGCCGGAGAAGGACCAGCGTTAAATATATATATATATATAATGATTTTATAATAATATGGTAATATTTGGCAAACAAATTAGCTGGATCTCGTGAAAATTATACCCCGGCTGTTACATAGCTCGTTTGCATTACACCTTCTAGGGCGATATTGAACAGAAAGCAGGACAGAACATCGCCTTTTCGAAGTTCTGGCGAGTTTCAAACCTTGAACTGGATTATTCGCCAGAATTCTTCACGCAGCTTTGCACATCGCCCTTCCTTGCTCTCATGATTCTTGTGGGCCTCCCGGGGCGTTGTGGCGTTTGTCGTCCATGATTTTACATAGTTCTATGCGGTCAAAGAAAACTGTCGTACGCTACCTTAAAATCGATGCACAGATGTTGCGACATTTCTGGACGATTTGCCATGCAGTAAAGATCTGGTTCGTTGTCGATTGTGGCCGTTGATCAAAGTTGATAAACGACGGAATATGATCTGAGATAGCATCTTGTAAGCGGCATTACAAATTGATGAGCTCAGTTTCGATACCAACCTTACCATAAATTGTTCTTAAGCTGTTGTACGGCATCCCTAAGTTCGTTACCTTCATCACTGCACTAATGTAGTCATTACTTCCACTGTCTGCATCACGCTCGATTCTGACGTCGATAATATCGGATAAGTATCGTCCATCAATGAGAACGAGGTCGATTTGTGGTTCCGTCTGCTGTGGTAAACTCCATGTAGCGATAAAGGGAGGTTGGGCGGCGAAAGCAACGAGTCATAGACCATTGTCGTTCGTCAGCTGGCGAGCACTGAATTTACAATTGTCGGTCTGAATTCTCCGCCAACCTGAGCATTCAGGTCTTCTATGGTGATTTTGAGGTCATGAAAGCGGGCAGCGATCGTACTTGTGTTTGAGCTATGGCTTCCGGAGTGTGGGCTGTGCCCGTTGATTAAGTTAATGTTGAAGGATTGACCCTTGATCTTCGCCAGCACGTCTTTCGTTGATCGGCCAGCAACCGAACACGATGAAATCTATTCCCAGCTCATGTGTGTTGCCGCAGCGCTGGTAGATGGTATGATTAGCTCTAAACGTTCGCACTATGGATCCTTTCAACTCATCTCCTGCAGCGCTACAATGCCGAACCCGCAGATCTTCAGTACATCGGAGATTGCTTGCTTCCGACGAAATTGAGAGATCTACAATTCCACGTACCGAGAACCAACGCAAGTCCTTTTTCGCCGCTGTGGCGTTCGCCAATTGTTCCAATCCGTATTTTCTTGTTAACTTTCTGTTTGCTAGATTTTTTTACGGTTTGGCTTGCAGGGAACTGGCTTCCTAAAATCCCTACTTTCCGGAGGACCAGGACGTACCTTCCCGGTAGCTACGTTCTGTTCCTAACCTAAGCTTAATATGCAGTATACAGCAATATACAACCGTAACCATATGATCAAATTTTTGGATATGGATCATACTTCTCAGGTTTGCTCTGGGGCCTCGAATGGCGTAGTCGGTAAAACGCACGGTCTACCCAGCCGGGTTTCAGCGGGTTCGATTCCCGACCGGTCTAGGAATTTATCGGGTTGGAAAATTTCTCGACTTCCCAGGGCATATAGTATAATTGTGCTTGCCACACAATATACAAATTCATGCATTAATTGGCAAAACAACCTCTCGGTCAACTAACTGTGGAAGCTACAATTTGAACCTTCGTTGAGAAGCAAGGAACAGCTCGTTAAATGAACGTCAATAAATCTAGGAAGAAAGAACTTGGTATACTTTGATTATGTATACATGGCACTAAGCTCCTTCAATGTCAATTTCTCGGAAATGGCAACTACAAATATACATTATCAATTTGTAGAATGTCTTCCCGAGCAGGACCAAATAACTTGATGGCTACGGCCTTTAGGAGCTCAGATTGAGAGGTAAAATACCTAACGATAATACCATAAAATTGTTTACAATGTTATGCATATGCTAAATTGATGTAAGACAATACCAAAAATAGTGCCTCTCAGGTATTCCCAGGTATCCAAAATAACAAGATTTGTTGATGAGAGATACTTTGCTTGCAATTCTTAGGTATTTTGCTTAGGTATTTTACCTCTTAATCTGAGCTCTTTATTACCAAGGCCAGTTATCAAGATCAAAAGTTAGGTATTCGTATGTTGTTATTTGCTGCTGCTGATTTCCACTATCAGGTTTGTAAATTCTGCGAAATCGCTATTGAGCCTTTAAGAACTTAAAGTCATGTACTTATAATCGAGGTATGCCTGTACTAAGTTCAAAGAATGTCATGTAAACTCCCCAGAAGTACAAGGTTTTGTATCTTCATACATACTCATGTTGCAAAAATGCGAACCAGATAGTCCCTTTTTATAGTTTCTAACTACGATAATCAAGAAGATTTCCCGATCTATGACGAATAAAATATTAGGTTGAACGAGATAATCAGGTTATGGCTTGACAAGACATAATGTCTACAGCCATGGAAAGTAATCTGTAGATAGTGTATGGGAAAGTCCGAATTTCTGCTTTCGATTGAACATCTCCATAAGCATATTGCAAAATTTTAAACAGGACGGTTCAATTTTTTCATGAACTAGGTTCGTAGTTTATGTTCTTAGTGTGACTGATACTTGCCTCCCCAAGATGGCCTGAGTTGAATCTTACGAGGTCGTTGAGATTTTCTGAGGCGAAAACATCTCTGTGGTCACTTTGGAAGCAGACTAAAGCCATTGGTCCCAGCTCATAAGTTGATAGAATGCGATATGTAGGGTGTAAGTGCTTTCATCCGGCAGTGAACCAGCCTTAAAGGCTGAAGCCATTTAATAGAATGAATAAGAAGACTTGCTGGGTATCCTGAAAATATCTCGGGGAGATTCTATAGTAATGTTTTGAGAAAATTTCCACTATACCTAATGTCTATACAATTCAACTCACCGGATACAAAAGCTATCGACTAATCAAACTAACAGTTTTGAGTAAACATCCTGCAGAACAGCGCATTAATCCAGTACCATAGTATAGCATTTTCCCGATTATACACTCTCCTGGATTGGCTTTTGTAGAGACGATGGAAGCACCAGAGCGCTTTGCCTTGTGTACGACAGGCTCTTCGTCCATCGTCCTCTTCACTCAACGCCTGACCGAGTTCTTATGATTAGCAGGAATGGGAGATAAATGTTGATTAGATGTCTACTTAAGAAGAATGCGAGAGTTAATGCTACCGCCATACCCATCTAGAGTTGGAAATTGGATGGTATTGTGCGGAAGACTTTCCTTGGCGAGAAAGCATATGTATATTCGCTTTGATATGAGTCCTGCAGAACAGCGCATAATTCAGCATAGCAAAACATGAAACAAACCTATTCAAGGCAACTACCATACCATACCAACTACTCAACAGAAGTACAGCAAGAATCTGGAGGTTAGAAAGTTAGAAAGTTAGGCAGTTAGGAGATATGAAGAATCTTCAGCACCTCCACATTAATGTGAATTCTTATGTTAACAATTTTTGCCACAGAACTAACACTTATTCGCAATCTAAATAAAAATCTTTCATTCTAATTGAGTATTCATAATTTAAATATTGCTAGCAATTGAAGAATACTTAGAGTAATTCTACATAGTAAGCATAACAATACAGTACTCAGTTACTTATGCAGCTCAGCAGAAAAATAACTTGACACTTCGAATCACATTAGTCCTTACCTAGCACGGAAAATAACTAACTGATATCATCTAAGCAGCAAGTTCTGTTATCCCAGATATCATTTGGTTTCAGCTATTTATCGCTAAAAAAATTTAGTTAATACCAATCAGTAATTTTTTATTATATGTTATCACTTTTAAATTACTATTTGTAACAAATGTTGTTGAATGCTAATCTATAAAAATTTCCGCATATTTAAAAAAGAAATTATGATTTTTGCCAAAAAAACAATTCAGTTATTAGTGAGAATTTGATATCAAATTGATAACCTAATTTAAAATATTGCAATAATAATGCTGACATTACAGGATTTGTTATTAAGGTGATCTCATTGATAACTAAATTAGTTATTGTTATGATATCTAAGGAGTATTTTTTTATATCTCTTCTATTATTTTGCCTCTTAATTCAGCCTCAATGATAACATATGCAGTTCTCAAACTATGATTATCTGATATTAGAGTTTGTTATTAATTTGGTATAATCCTTTGCTTGGGTATTCCATTGCTTGGCAATTTACAACTCGAAATTCAAATACTTCAAAAACTCTTCAAAAACGGAATTCATAACCTCGAAAACGACTCATAATATCACTTCACTTCACTGTACCGTATTTTTTTGCCCTCCTCAAAAAAGTCCATGACGGAAAAATCTAGCTGATGTTTGATCAAGTATTTAATTCTAAATGGTGTCAAAATGATCTTTATTGATATATATAGTTTTAAGAATCTTAGTCCATTGAAGATTCATCAACTTAACACGGTGATTGTTTTTAAACTCTCCGTTAGTCATTGAATCTGATTTATAGTTATAGGCTTAACTAAGCTAATCAAATAGTCTGCTTTCCATATCAAAATTTAAATCTTGTTTTCAGAATTACGAGATTTTAGATTCCATTTTGAATTAAAAAGAAATCCTATGTTATCTGTTGTTATTTTGTGCTCTCCGCTTTTCACTAACTCCGATGGCACCCAAAGCCAGCCGGATCTGTTATCGAAGAATTAAAATCCGGGTGACAAATGAAATCCAGCCGCATTGCTTCAGCAATTCACGTGTGCATGTGTCATCCGTTAATCTTCTTCGAAAACAAAAACACAATTTACCATACCAATTTAAGCGAGAGGAGACCTTGAAAAACCTCAGCATCACATGTAAGACAGCTTGCCGCCGTTGGACATGATTGTGTCATTCACTTAACATCGCTAATTTGCCAATCCCATTGGTTAACACTTTGGGCCTCTTCATACATCATCCATCAAAGGACTACACTTTTGCAGATGCGAACTTCTTTACCACGCGAACATACGGGTTCTACAAAATTACTCAAGAATTCACACTCGCAGTTCTGCAACATAAACAGGGCAATCCCATTTTCACACCAATTTCCTGGATTTCCTTTTCCACAGAAGTCACACAACGCTCCCGCTCTCTTCTACCACGAAACGAACCGAAATGTCTTGCACTATTTCCACTCCTCGTCAGTCACGGCACTTGACCCCGGCGCGAAAAAAGAAAAGCGTAACAGGAATAACAGTTTTGGCATTCCAGGTGTGACGATCGCCGGACACGGGAAGAATCACTGACTGCATGAAATCAACAAAATACCAACAACACACTGCACTGGTTGCTGCGATTGCCAACTAACTGCCGCCGACGGACGATGATAGGAAGGAACGCCAACGCTGCTAACGCGACGGCGACGACAAACGACGACTAGCCGATCGTAGAGGAAAAATCAAACTGCGAGAAATTGGCCAACTTGGGCCATGCCGGAGCTGGCGCTGTTGCTGTTTGCTGCTGCTGCTGCTGCGAGAGAAAACCAACCAAGCAAACGACGGCGACGAGGGGACTGGTTGAGGTTGGCTTGTGACGACTGCGAGAGACTGCCGGCTGCGGCTGTGAAAATAGCGCGCGCGCGTCTCCCCCCGTGCCAAATCGTGCAGCGGGGTGGCTTTGATTCGATCGATGATGATATGTGTGGAGGAGGGTTGTTGTGATTTTTTTTTAAATTGAGACGATGAATTTGTTGATCAAGGAGGGGTATTAGGGACATAGTAGGCATCTTAAGCGGATACCCATTTTATGCATATGAAGAAACAATTAAATTACGAATTATTTGCTCAGTTCCATTAAGTATCCATAGTACTACATGTTTGATTGATTGCCAAAAAATATTGGGTGGGTTGTCTAAAACAATCGGGGCATAACCCATAACAGAAAGCCTGCTCAGAAATCAATTTGGTTTTATTATGGTTCCAAGAGATGTCAATAGGTTTCATATTTTAGTCAGATTTATGAGAACATACGCAGCCTGTTTAAAACGATCTTAAAACCTTGTTTCCTCAAATTCCTTTCACTTCAAACTTCAAACTCCTCAAATTCCATTAACTTCAAAGGTTTTATTACGACTTTATCAACTCATAAAAGCAGTTTTTAAATGCCGTTTTAGGACTCATTCATGTTATCTTATTATGGTCAATTGAAAAAGCACTTTAGAACCATTTTGCCTCCAGTAAATGCATTAAACAGCGAATTGGCATTGAGGGAAGCCAACAAATGACCAAACAGTTTTATGGTAGCAATTGCGAAGATAAGTTGGCTTTTTGGCCAAACAGTGATTGTTTTTTCCAATCGCCATATTGAAATGTGGAAACATAAATGGACCAAATGTAATGCAAATGAACTGTAGATTGTAGACCGATTTTGGTATTCTTTTAGAATACCTTATTGTAATCCATCAGTTTTCAGGAAATTTGTTTTAATTTTGGTTTAGTTGATGTAAACTCGCACAATTTTCGAGGCGCATTTGTTTTCGGCTCTTATCGTACATATATTCACCATAAATTTAAATGCGCATAGGATTTAGAGCATGATACGCTGTGAAAAAACTCAATTTATTTTGGAAATTTTGCTATAAAACAAAATTTTCCGCAACACTAGAACTTTTTTTCCTAGATATTACTTACTGCTAAATGAATCAGAAGAACAGAGAATCGAACAAAGCAGAGCAACAAAAACCAACAACGATATCACAGTGAAGTTTGACAGCTGTGGCCATTTGGCCGTATGCTGGTTTGCATGGCAGCCAATAGGTTTTATGAAGGTTCTCAAGTGGTAATAACATCTTTCACTAGAACATTTCCAAAATGTCAATGGTCTTATAAAGGTTTATATTAACTTGTTTTCACAACCGTCTATAGAGTGGGCCACTTTGTACATATTTCGACTTTAAAGAAGCATAGAGGAGGTGTTGCTAGACAAAACAGTTTTGAATGCAGCTTTATTTATTACAGCCGGGAGGAGTGCTGTACGGCTGGAATAAGACTAGCTTGGGAATGATCACCCTACTTAATTGTTGACAATTGAACTCGATAGGTCATCTAAAATCACCGAAAGTAACTTCTCAGATTAACAGTCTTAAGGCGACATCCAGTTATTATGTAACGCTAAAATTGAGCACTTTCGACCTCACCCACCCCCTTATAATGATTATCACCTCCCCCCCTCCTCGTTACACACGTTATATGCGTTACATAATTAATGAATTTTCACTACTTAATCAAAGAATCGAACACTAAGCGAATAAAAGTGCTAAATCCGAAGCTCAAAAGCTCAAACATAAGGGAAGTAAGGGAAATAACTTAGCCCCATCCCAGAAGATTACACAACAATGGAGAGATCATTAATGTTCTTAGCTTTGTCCTATTTTATACTATTTTCATAACTTATAACGGGGTGGTTGGTACGATATGTTACCTATATGTTACGACACATCTATTCATACAATCGTGATATGGAAGGGACCATCAGGGCACCCGCTTGAAGCGAACTGGATAGGGAGAGTGGGGATGCCAACTGCAAACAGTTTGTCGATCATCTTCTTGTTCCAAAACTCGCATTATGGATCAATTGTTATGTTGCCTATCGATAGGTTATGTTGCCTATCGATCCATCCAACACGATGAGCACATTCAGTGGTTGTTAAGGCTTGATCAAGACGAACAGAGAGGTGAGCATATTGTGGTTTTCGTGCTACAATGAGTGGTAGTACGTATCAAATCATACTTAACCAGAGAACCGAACTCTCTAAATCAACAATCTGCCGCACACTGCACACGGCGCAAAAACGTGATCGAAATTGTTTTGACCCCAAAAACTACGTTTTTTTTTTTTGCTGTAGCTTCTTCAGCTAAGTTTTTCTATGAATTATTCTCCATCTTATGTAGTTACACATTTTGTGATTAATCGCATTAGTATGTTTAAATGTAAAATGTTTTCTCATTTTTGCACATAAAAATAAATTTTAACAACTTTGCCACAGCTTTTATACGCCTATTGGCCTATTCGTTTTAATGTAAATATGGAGAGTTTTCTATTGCATATTCCTTAAATTCAGTTTTTTTGAATATTACATTTCGTGACGATTTCCTGCTAATTTAAAATGTTTTTCACTTTTCGTGGCCATATTGTTATCTCTTTTATTTTATATGATATTGAAGTTTTTACTAAAGAAATGCGCTTTTTTAGCGTAAAATGTCATAACAATCCGTAAATTTCCGCAGACGAAACTATTTGCATACGAAACTTTGAATTCACCATTGTTGAATCCTGATGCCACCATTCGTCTCTCACTGTCCCTTTCCTTTTTTTAAAGTAAACACCTCAATATATCAAAGAACATAAAAGATAACAATAGACTCCTTTCGGCAAATTTGTGTGTTTGATAAACAAAAGTGTAGAGCATTTAAAATTAACAGAAAATCAGCACGAGATGTTATATTTAAAAAATACTGAATTTAAGGGATGCCTAATAGAAAACTCCGCATATCTACAATAATACCAATAGATAGGCATATGACAGCTTTGGCAAAGTTGATTTGTATTAAATTTGATATCACTTTGCCATATAAACTTTATTTTTATGTGCAAAAATTAGGAATTTTTTTTTCTCATAAATAAAGATTAATTACTTTGTTACAAAATGTTCAACTTTATAAGATGGAGAATAATTCATGGAAAAACTTTGCTCAAGAAGATATATATATAATTTAAAAAGACACTTAAAATCAATCTAATCCGAATATCAAGGTTTTCAGACTTTCTTATACATTTTAATTTTCGATTTTTGTTTTATTTATTTTATTTTTGATTGCTTATTTTTAAGCTAAAAGTTTTTTGATTGCTTTTTTGTATTATTTAGTTTTTATTTTTTTAATTATTTTTTTCATGTATTTTTATTTTACATTTTGCTTCTTTTTTCTGTTTTGATTGAGATAAGTTTTCTTTTTAATTTTAAATTTTTAAGATTTTCAAGTTTTTGATCATATGTTTTTATTTAATTTTTTTACTTGATCATTTTTGTTTGTTTTTTCATTATTGAGATTTATTATCGTGCCTCGGGCTGGTTCATCTCACATCGCAGTTTTTGTGTATTTTTGGTGACTTGTCCGGTGTGAGATTTGAACTTGGACTTGATATTCACGAATGCTGATTACTACGCCGGGATTGCCCCTAGGTACTACAAGCTTACCTCACTCAATAATATTTTTTTTCAACTTAAGACGATACGATACTTCAATAGAGGTAAGAAAAGCTGAAGAAGATCTAAATGAATCATTTTACAGGAAGTATATTGGAAGATGGAGAGGTGGTCTGGAGGAAGTTGTTAGGCAGATCTGAAAGATTTTGAGATTCACATACACGTTTTAAAGAAAACTTCAGGAAGATTTTGAGGAAGCTAACAAAAAGTACTCAGAAACATCAAGAAGAAACCCACAGTGAAAGCTGTAACATGTTAATTTTGAAGTTCTAGCTCCAGGTTGGAAAAATGCCATAATACGATACTGTATATTATTTAAAAAATATAGTTGCATCAGGGTGATTTTTAGGAAAATCCGGAAGAGTTCTTCGGAATTGCCTACAGGGAGATCCACATTCGCGAGAAATCCGCTGGAGGAAAGGTTTCGGAAAAGGGCACGAGGAAATGCTATAAGACGAGGAAAAAATATTTCCATGAAACTAACAAGAAGTCGAGAGTTACTGGAAAGGAATAGAAAAAGTCTTCAAAAGAAAGTTAAGGGTTCATTTAATTTGTTTTTTTTTTTTAATTTTAAAGCTCTTTTTGGCAAACCATCATATCCGCTAAAAGCTTTCTGAAATCTGAAATCTGCAATCAGCTTCAAAAGTCATGTCATTCAAAAATTCACCAAAGTTAGTTGAATCTTAAGAAGCTTACAAAGAAATTAAAAAAAAATACATTGCTAGATCTGCTAAACTAAAGTACGGAGACGTTTTTAAAATCGTCATGCGCAGCTCCAAACAAAATCGGAAAGAATTTCAAAAATCTGAAGGCATTTCAATGAAAGATCTAAAGCAAGACCTCCCGAAAGCCACGGGTCATCCATGGACAATCTACATGAAAGAACACAAGAATATCGGAATCAGATTCATACAAATATGAAGATTACAGAAGATCTGGAAAAAGTTTGCTGAACAATGTGAACAAAGTCCCTTGAAATGGGGAAGCTCATATGGCATAAGGTCGTTTGGCATAAACTCGTTTAGCATAAAGTCATTCGAGATAACAATAACTTGAACTACGTGGTCATTTGGCATAATGCCGTTTGGCATAATGACAAGTTGGCATAACACTCTTGGAATAATATATAATCCAAGAAGTCATTTGGCATAATGACCATTTGCCATAATGTCATTGGCATAGGTTTTATCAAATGTTTCCTTCTCTGATGTTGAACAGTGAATTTTTGGATTGACTAAAAGTATGTGTTGCTAAGTTATGTTTGGCATAATTCCTTCGAACCGACTGAAACGTAAATGTCACATATAGGCCAATTTGGGAAGAAGTGTAATCTCGCTTCTGTATAAATTAAGTTGTTCTTTAAAAATTCCTTAAATTATTTTACAATCTATGATATAATATAACCATAATTCCAATTTAAATTCGTGAATTGCTTAAAATTGATCTAGTTTTCTAGTATTTATGCCAAACCCCCATTATGCCAAATGCTTCTGATGAAACGTTAATTTAGAGATTTTCATGCTAATGCTAAAAGACCTTTATACCAATTGAATTTTGAATGTCTAAGTTATGCCAAATTATAATTATGCCTACTGAACCTGAAGCAGCTTTTATTTTCCGATATTTATGCCAAATGGTGTTTATGCCAAATGACCGTAATATTTTAAATTTTTTCTTTGTTTTATGCCATATGATCATTATGCTAAACGTCCTTTATGCCAAATGACCATTGATTATCCCACATCTTATGCCAAATGAAATTATGCCAAACGACTTAATGCCATATGGGGTAGCCCCCTTGAAAATATTAATTTGCCAGATTTCTGAAAGTCTTAGGACGATTTGAAGAAAAAGAAAGCCGTAGGAAGTCCTGCTAGGTAATATTCATCACTCATGCCCCTCATGCCCTCATATTTTTTTTTTCATTTCTCTTGATGGATCGTTACTTGGAGAAACTTGGGCAAAAATGCAACACATCAATTCAGTGCAGTGTATTAATTGATGAATGTAAAATTGGATTCCGCAAGACCAATAGCCCTAGATTCGTCGACCAAAAGAACTAGATTCGTAATCGAGATTCGAACCGTGGCCGTCAGCGTGACAGCAATGAAAGTAAATATGTTTTCCAATCAGTCCATCTCACACAGTTGCATGGCTCCGTTTACTTCATAAAATGTATTGTGGATCAGGATGATCCAGGATTGACCATCTACAAGACATTAATTAGACCGGTAGTTCTTCACGGACACGAAACATGGACATTGCTAGTGGAGGACCAACGCCGCCCTTGATTTTTTTGAACGGAAGGTGCTGCGTACAATCTACGGTGGAGTGCAGATGGAAGACGGAACGTGGAGGAGGCGAATGAACCACGAATTGCATCAGTTGCTGGGAGAACCTCCAATCGTACACATCGCAAAAATCGGTCAACTACAATGGGCTGGGCATGTCGTAAGAATGTCCAATGTGAATGGAGACAACTTCTGTGTCTGATTGATAATGTAAGTCAGGAATTAGGATGGGCAAAACTGCCTTTTCCGAATCATGCGGTGAAATAATTGCAACGTTTGTTAAAATTTTACCATCGAAATTAAAAAAAATAAAAATAGCGTATTTTGGGAATTTGAATTTAAGTTTCAAATACATTTTTTTCAGTGTATATCTTTTTATGGACATTTTGATTTCCTACTATTTCTTCTCAGATACTTTTCTCTAAAACGAACGATTTCCAGTTACTGTTTCCTTAAACTGTTTTTTCAAAAACTCATAAGCGCTTCTCAAAAGTTACTCTTGAGTCCAAACAATATATCCTTATGTCAAAACACGTATTCTTTTATATTGAATATGTTTGCGAAATTTCGTTAAAATCCAAGCGACACATTGCCAGTTCCGACATTTTATGGCCACTCTCGCCTGGAACTGCTCTAACCAAATAAACTAAAAACTCAGTACTACAGTAATTTTAGTTTTCATATTTTTACAAGTAGTAATGATTGCATTCATTCACGCGTCAAGTCAGTTTTTTTAAGAGTGTCGAACTTGTGCATTTATGTACGTTCGTTGAAAAACTGGTGTTTGAATTCATAATAGTTTATTTACATTTGTTGGGTTTGGATGAATTTAAGGACATACTGGATCAAGTCCCTATCACTTCGAACTTTTCTGAGCACAAACTCTAATACTATTAGGACTACAGGCGTGAAATTTTCAAGAATCGTATGCTTCACTTGAGCATCCATTGGTTAGCAATTTGAGCGTTGTTTGTTTCGTTATGTTTGTGATTTTTAGTCTCAAAAATCGTGATGTGAGAATTAAGCTAACCTATAAGTCATATGGAACAAAGGACTCCCTCCAGTTTCACCTTAAAATTATAAATAATTTACGTCGGTTAAATTCCCATAATTTGGAGGATCTTACAGGTTTTCTGTACCCTTTACTGGGTGGGATACTTTCTTAAATTTATTTGAAAAAATGTCATGACTCGTTTTTGTTGACAACAAACAGTTACCAACTTCACGACACCTCACGGTAATTGCACCTCCGCTGCTTAAGTGCGTCAAGGTTCAATCAATCAGAGAAGGTGGCATCGACACAGGTGAGTATGCAGTGCTCTCCATGCTCTTGCGAACTGATATCGCCGGAACTTGGTAGTATCTGAAACGTGGGTGTAGATGACGCCCGAGAGGCAACGTTCCGGTACTGTTCTGTCGTTAATCGCAATCTCCGTCATTGAGGAAAGCGAGCAAAACAAAAAATGTGCCATGACGCACCGTTAGCATCATCTAACCATAAACACATGGAGTTATCTGCCTTCGGTTGACGCGAGCGCGCGCAAAATCAATAACGTTTATTTGTTGATATTAGACATCGATTGTAATACTGGTTAGTGTGGGGGAGGTGGGAGGCAGAGCATTAAACTGTTTACCCGCGTTTGCAGGTTTCTGGCTTTTGATGTGAAACCACATATTCATCTGGAATGTCTTATATCCTCAGCGAAATACATACCTGAAATAAAAGAGAAAGAAAATAGGTTAGTATCGTAATTGCTGCATTCCACATTATTCAAACTAGCGATTTCTTATCTATCTTAAAAACGAACCCCCATGTTGAGGAAAGCGCGCTTTGAATAACCCCCATCAGCGTGCTTTCCACCATACGAAGAGAGCCTGTGTAGTGATCAGAAAATCCTGCAGTCACATCGCGATCCGTTGTGGTCGAAAAGAAATCCCCGAGTCCACCCGAGTTACCAAATTCATCCACCAAACACGCGCTTGTCATATAAGCATAAAGTCAACGAAGTCGGTGTCCCAATCCCGACACACCGATCGGCACGAAAGTGATAATGAATATTTCTCTGCTGATTAACGGTTTATTTGCATGCACAACTAATATCAACATTTTTTTCTCGGTTTCGTTTATTTTGCACAACTCTCCACCGAACACACCTGTTGTTGGTCATTTTTTTACGTTTCAGGAATCCCCCTTTGGTATTGTTATTGTTGTTTATAAATTCAAAGTAGAGTTTTCAAAAAATCCACTTTTGTAGAAAATCTCCCAAACTTACATATTACATACAAAGCTTCAATTTGGTTGTGTCACCGCAATCGCAACCATACCTAATACCCCATGATTCCGCCGAAATCGACTTCAAAGAGTTGAACGCCCATACACGCACCTCTTGCCGTGATTGGATTACTAATAGTGATGAAGAGAAATGTCGGTTTTTTTTTGCTGTCAATTTGATAGTTATGATGTTGCACACAGTCCGCGTGGCTGAGGCTGATTTTTTTTTCGTAAGTCAGGTGGCGTAAAATGGTGCACAAAGCCCCGCTTGCTCCCGTTCCGCAGTGACTAGCCTTTTAACTTATGCTAATGATGACGACGACGACGACGACGACGAACTGCGTTGGTGACATGCCATGGAACGATTTCGAGCTGCTTATGACATTAGCCGGGAAAAGTCGAGCATACCGTATGGGTGCCTTTGTGTGCCAAAGTAGGAAAGGTTATTTGTCGTAGAGCGGCGGAACTGTGATTTGTTTAGGTAATTACTTAACATGACTGTGGTTTTTTTTTTCTTTCTTCACTGTTGAGTGTCTTTAGTGACATAGTTGTACCGACTGTTTGGGAATGGAATGATGTCTTTACTTTTTGCAGCGTAACGTTCAATGTTTAGGTGGAGAGAATGGGTTTTGAAACGATGAATTGATAAAAATATCAACAATTCGATTATAATCAATGTCCTTAAAATTATGCCCGGTTCGCATAACGGGTCTGTATTAGCACGGTATAGCATAATGAGAATCTCAAGCGAAACATAAATATATCACAATGATGGGGTCTCAGGCAAGGCAAACGTAACGGTGCAAAGTTACCTGGATAATGGTGGTGAGACCTTTCCATATAAATATCTATATACAGCAACCATAGAAAAAAATATCTCTCAGAATTTCATGATAGGGTAACGGGATGTAATGTTAGCCTAGCTCCTTCATTCGGCCTATGTAAGGTCTGTATCCGCAATAATACGGACACCTCAAAACATGAATAAAACATAAATTTCGCATTATATTTCCGTCGTAGTTGTTTTTTTCAGATTCATGGGATGTGTTTTAACAATTCGTGAATACAAAACGTCGTTATTCGGTATTTGCATAAAATTTTCGAACTTTGCGCTTAACTCCGTCCATTAGGGTTTGTACAGACTCTTCAGAAATCGTAGAAGCCGTATTTGTCCAAATTTGCTGGAAGTGTTTAATGTCTTTGATTCCTTGCTTCTTTCCAGAAAGTTTCCGCTTCATCAGAGCCCAATATCTCTCGATTGGTCGTAGCTCTGGGCAATTTGGCGGGTTTGAGGTTTTTGGTACAACGTTCACTTGATTTGCTTGGTACCATTCAATCACAGTTTTAGCATAGTGGCATGATGCCAAATCCGGCCAGAACAAAGGTTTTTCTTTGTGACTTTTGATGAAGGGTAGCAATTGCTTCTGCAGACACGCTTTCTGATAGATCTCCTTGTTGATTGTGCCTGTAGTGACGAAAGATTTACTCTTTTTGCTACACGTGCAAATTGCTTGTCACACAAGGTATTTTTTGGGAAATTTCGATGCCTTCTTCGTTCTGAAATGCTCAGCTGTAGCATTTCTGGCCATAGCAGGATAAAAAGCCAGCCCTGGAAGCTGCTTGAAATCCTCCAGGACATAAGTTTCATCGTCCATAACAACGCATGAAATCTTCGTCAAATATTCGCAGTACAAACGTCGAGCCCGTGATTTTGCTGCCAAATTCTGTTTGTCGTTACGATTTGGAACTGTTTAAACATTATACGACTTAAGTCCCAAACGTTTTGATTTTTGGACAAAACCAGGCGACATCCCTATTTTACGAGCCACCGTTCGCATGGAGAGATTTGGGTTTTTCGTTAATATCCTTTTCACCTTTCGGTCCATGACATGATCAGCGCTTCCAATGTTTTTGTCACTTCTCGGCGTCCTCTCCACCGCCAAACGTTCCGAAAAGGATTTGAGCACATCGTGAACAGTGGATTTAGGCAAATCCAATGTTTTTGCAAGGTCCCGTATTGACAAGTCAGGATTTGCCGTACGCCCGTACAAAATTCGCTCGCGCACTTGTTTTTCTTTCGTCGCCATCTTGAATACTAAACATGAAATGTAAACATCAATCATAGTCTTTTTCATTATAGACTCTCAGCTATACCACAGTGAAATTTTTCATTGCTACGTGCAATATTTCAAAAGTTACAATGATTTGAAGGTGTCCGGATTAATGTGGATACAGATTTTACACAATATGTCATCAATTTGGCGATAATAAACAAAATCATGATGCCATGAACGATTTTTTTTTTAATTTTTTTTTTTTTTTGTGGTTCACTAAAGGGAATAGAGTAGAAACTTCTACACCCGGCCTTTGATGATATCCTTGCGTAAATCCTTTCGAATCATTTTGCCAGCCGTACACGGAACATGTCGTCCAAGAAGACGCTGTTGCAAATGACTCGGAAGGAGCCACGTTTGAGAATTTTGTGTCCTTTTGTTTAATTTTTTTTTTTTCATTGTCTATTTGTTATTTTGTTAGTCAGTGTCACGTTTACAACTTAAATAGTTTTTTTCGTTATTCCTTCTGTCTTTTTTAGTCTAGTCCGTTGGTGTGTCATTTATTCGTTTTGAGATTTTTCCGATGCAGTTTTCTCGAAACAAAAATAAGAAGTTACAGTATTGTTCCTTGTGTGTTAGACTGGTATAACTTAACTCCTATTGAAGCATTTCACCAGCCGTTCAAGGATCATGTCGTCCATAGGGACGCTGTTGACACTGCCTCAAAAGGTATTACATTTCCCAAGTTTGCTTCTTCTTTCTCTCCATTATGTTCATGTCCACTGTTTTGTATAGTGTCGTTTCGTCTTACCGCTTCTGGTTCATTTATGTTTGTTTGCCTTGTTCTTTTTGTGTGTTCTACATTACTTAATTTTGTTTTGTTTTTGTTATCCTTTCATTGTGTCTGAAACCAATTCCCTAGTCTTGGAGGAAACGTTTGAAAATACGATTATATCTAATCATTTCCTTTTCCTTTGTCTTATTAATGTAGAATGTTATGTGCGATGTCATCTTGACTTATGAGGTTCAATCTATTTGTATGTTTCCAGCCTTGGTCTTTTCATTTCATATAAGTTCACCCATCGCATAAGATAGTGAGTGGTGAGTCTCAACTGTTTGTATTATTTTGCAATCCAGAATAGTTAATTATAAAGTTCTTACCTTGATGATGTGCAAGTGTGTTGTTAGTTTTTACTCACTTATAACCTATGTTATTTCTCACATGTTTCCGTTCCTTTGTGATCGTATTTTATATTGCTTCAATTTGATGTAACGGTCAGGTTTTCTTCAGGTATTGCTCGCGGTCATGGCATAGGGAAGAGAACAGGAAAACGGAGGGAAAAGCATTAGTAACCAGCAACATGCCATGCGCATGTGAAATTTTCATGGTGATATTCTCACAACGGCCGTTCAGAATGGTTCAACGGATGCATATGAGAGATCATTTCGCATTAATTTCCACTTGTTTACTCAACTCGCTCACATTTACATGTAGAAGACAAGAAACATCCCACTGTGTGCTACATTCTGGATTATCAGGGTAATGATGCCCCATCGCATCTTCAAGTGATCATTACAAAGTGTCCATTTGGTTCAGGTACTTTTGAACGTTGATGTGGCAGCTCATTCACACATGAAATCTATCGCGACCAGTAAGTTCGCGAAGTAATCAGTAAAACTTGAGTGATCTCGGACGTTACGAATCAAAACAAACGCAAAAAGGAGAAAGTTAACTATAAATTAGAAGAAAAATTAGTAATCTCCATTTAATTCCAACTACCTTTGCTTATATTCGGCAGATACGACTATCGAGTCGAGTTATTAGTACGAGACACTGAAGAAGTCTGCACATTGTAGACGAAATACGCGTATCTGTCGAAGATAAGCAAAGGTAGTTGGAATTAAATGGAGATTACTAATTTTTCTTCTAATTTATAGTTACAAGTATTCCACTAAACAGCTCAAACCCTCTAGGATTCAGGAGAGTTCCTCTCCCATGTGCGCATCAGAACAGAGTGCACACAATATATCGCTAGAATAACTATCACAAAGCCATCACTGGTACATGAGCGCTATCCAAACGTCATCTTTTGCCTGTTGAGGCAAAGAGTGACGTCCTTGGTTAGAGTACCACTGTACCCATGCCATTTCGCTCAATTTTCAAACATCTGTTCTGTTTCCAACACACCGTACACTGACGGAACTTTCAACACTTTCTCTTCATATCTTTCATTCTATCAAAAACATGACTGTCCACTCTTGGTGCCTCATGGTGATGAGCGAACATCTCCTTCTACATTCGAAGTAATTGCCCATCATGTATCTTTATGTCCAAAGCTCAAGTCATCGTGGTCCAATAGTTACTTGCTTCAATTCAAACGCAATAGAGCGAACACATTAGTAATTTAAGAACATTAAGAGTAACTTCAGCTATGCAGGTATTTTGACAGATACCATTTACAATTTATCAAAAGGGAGTTGATTCAACATAGCCAATGGCATATTTTTCCCAAAGCCTTACATACCAGCAATTTTACCACCCTACTTCAATCCTGCGGGCAGTGAAGCAACATTATTGTACACTTCTAGTGTTGCGAAGCCTAGTCAACTGGAAATCCGACAGTTTAATTAAACGTAGTCAACTATCCTCTGGTGTTTTATGTAAGGTTTGAGTACTTGAATTAACAGTGGTAACTTGGAGTTATATACCCTTATACGTCAATAAAATGAAATAAAATGCAATATTAAAGTAACGCAATGTTATAGCAGCAATCCAAGATATCAGATACGTATTCTTTCATCACACGTTCTTCTATTTTCTGACGTTCTGCTATAACCATAAGGCATATAGGGTTAGGACTTTAGTTAATGCTTAAGTCCTAACCGTTTGACGAGAAATGGAGCATCACTTAACCTTCTTAGACTAGATGCTCCCAACGACCATTTTTTATTAATTATTATTACTATTATTATTATTATTACAGGGCATTCTGTTTACCTATTCTCTAGGACTATTCATTTCTCTTTTCCTTTGATATCTACTGAAGACTACGTGGGTTCCCCGTGTCTTGTTAAGGTAGATACCAAATCCTCTCTATGTCCAACGGTTGCATGGACGTGGCCAGGTGAGCAATCAAGGAGTGTCTTCGTGGAGATTATTGCGTGAATAAACGAATCAGTAACTGGTTCAGTTTAATGGTGACATTCAATGTCTTCAACGAATTATTCCTCATAGTAGCTCCATCCACGAGGTGTGCAAGTGTCAATGCTAATGCTAATGCTAATGTAAACAATTCACTTAGAACTAGTTATACCCAGATTTTCATCAATTTTTTCCCACGGACAAAAAAGTTAAACACGGATAAAAATGGTGCATTTTTTTCGAGTACAGGCCTTATTAAATTTATTGGTTCCTTTTGAGCTCAAGGATAAATAATGTTCGGGTACTATTTAACTGTTTCGAACGGAGGTTGGTGATGGTGAGTCAACAATTGGGAAGGAGCGTGCGCAATATAGCTCTGATCCTCACAAATTCCACCTCATGCTTCCACGGATCAAGAGATAAAAAAGATCGCCAGCTAAGGGCTGCGTACATAGCTGGTAGTGCAGCCTGGGCATTGTTGTGCTTCTGACTTCAGCTAGATTGAGTAGGTGCGTGCCGAACGCCTGTCCACCAAGGAGGTGCAGTTCAAACAGCGTCTGTTCTCGCATCCAGCCGCTAAAGGGCATCTCCACCAACGCGATGTAGGCAACCCGACATCTGTAAAGTAGCATGCTGAAATCTTACCCTCCCAAAAAAATGGAAGTATTCTCTATACGGTATATAATTTAAGATCATCTATGGAATTCCCAATGATTGTATAAGGTCCACAAGGTCCACAATCCGCAGACTCATCAGTCACTATCATCATTTTATATTACAACATCCCTTCATAATATTTTATTTCTTACGTGATTTATTTGGTTGAAGCCTAAAAACGCAATGTTTCGTTATCACCAGCGACGGGAAGAAAAATTCATCTCATTATCTGAATCAGAAATGAAATCTACATGGCGCTGATTTAAATCACCATATCACCATATGAACTTTGAATTCAGGAAGGAAAGACTTGACAGTCTTTGAGTTAAGAGTAAATCACGGTCTTCTCTGAATACATTATAATTACTACCAAAATATTCTTCGCTTTTAATGCTCTCATTCTAACTAGTTTCGGTACCCAAAATAACCAAAAATGGACAAATTAATACATTTTTACGAATTTGAATTTGGGTGTAAGGCCCGCACTGAACCTTCGCTAATCGATTAAACACAACAAAAGAAACAGAACACATTTTCTGTGCGACATCAAACAGAGTTGACATTGGGCAACGTTGTGATTGAGCCAAACTTTAATTTTTAGCTACTGCGAGCACTAAACAACAGGATTGCGATGTGTTTGAAGGTAAATTTTGCACCAAAGTAGTTAAAAATAGGTGCTATTTAAGTGTTTTTCATCATTCAGAACTGCATCATACTTTCGACAGAGTTTGTACAGTGGATAAGAATGTCGGAATACTTTTGTACACAAAACTTTGCTTTTGTCACTGGTTCGAGAACAGCCATCTTCAAGAGGAATTCACGATTCTTCAGTCATTAAAGCCTGTCCACGTTAAATTTCGGACACTTTTCTTTCAATGTAGATTTTGAATTACTTCACGGATCGCTGAAATGTTTCACTTATATGACAGTAAAATGTCGTTGAATGAAGTTAAAGTGAGCAAACACATTTTGTAAAAACGGCAACAAAATCCGAATTTATAGGTACGCGATCTTGCCAAGAAACTTAAACTACTTAAAAGTACCGTGTTTTGTGTTTGCAAATCATTTGACCAGCGCTTCATTGTGGGTCGGAAGGTTGGAAGTGGAACAAATCGAAAAGTATGCTCCCGACAAATGGACAAGAACGTGGTAGCCATTATTGAGAAAAATACCAATGTTTCTGTGCGAAATGTGGCTCGCAAAGTTGGGAAGTCAAAATCATACGTACATAAATATGAAGCAGAGGCAAGGACTGAAGGCGTACAAAGTGAAAAAGGTGCCCAACCGTGATGACAAGAAAAATTTCACTGCAAAAATTCGTGCTCCTTACTTTACACCGATTTTTGGAAAAAAAAAAATCTTGTAATGGACGACGAAACATACGTACAACGTAAACAGTTTCCAGGTCTGACGTTTTATACCGCAATGCAAAGGAACGCCATTGCTGAGCGTTTCCGGACTTGGCAGGTTATTTGTAGTTGAGATCGAAAATCTAAAAGTTTCGTCTCTAACGGCACTAACAATAAAGATGTGTACGAGGACAAATGTCTGCAAAAGCGGTTGCTACCGCTTATCAATAGCCACAACTCTCCAGCTCTGTTTTGGCCTGATTTGGCCTCTTGTCACTATGCGAAATCCGCCCTGGAATGGTATAAGGTATAAGAGGGCAAATAAGTGCCAAAAACAGCCAAACTGTCCAGAATTTCGCCCAATAGAGAAGTACTGGGCTCTAGTTAAGTGGAAGCTTCTCGTAACTAAGAAGAAAGCAAATGGTACCGATGATTTCAAGAGAAGATAGAGAATCGTCACGGCGGGCGTATCTGAAGATACCATACGGAACCTGATGGCGGGTGTACCACAGAAAGTTCAAGAATTTTACAGAAAGAAGGATTAACATCTTAATCAACTGTGTCTAATTTATATATAACTCTATTATTTTGAAATAAACAATCGGTTTTGTTGAATTATGTGTATTTTTTTTGCTGACATTAATTTGGTGTCCGAAATTTAACGTGAATAGGCTTTATATCACTTCCGGATACGACGAAAACGGTTTTGATCGGATCAACAATAAAATTTTGGAAATTTGGATAAATCATTGAACGCCACACTAACATCGGTCTCCGAATTTATTGCACAACATGGTATATTTAGGCTGCAATTGAATTCATATCTCAAACCGTCAAACAATCCCCTACGGCAGATAATCACTCGGGAGATTCTATCTCCTCTATCCGCTTCCATTATTCAACAAACAAAGAAAGAAGAAGAAAACATGCCTTTCGTAATAATTATTCGCATAAAGCGCCGCTTTTTGTACCTTACAGGCAGTTACAAGCCGACAAGTTTTTTTTTTATCTGGAGCATCTGTATCGAAAGGGAAACCGTCGATTAGCGTGCGAGTGAGCGAGCTCGCGCCAAGTAAAAGATCACGATAATCGAAATGAAAAGTTAGCATACCCTACCAGCAACAACAACAACAACAACCTGCCTGGAACGTAAACATTGATCGTGCACCCGCCCGCCGTGCTCACCCAGATTGATTGTTATGATTGTGTAGCACGCGTCCATCCGTCCTTCCAGGCAAAAAGTGAAGTTTGAGTCCGGTAAAACATGATCGCAGATGATCGCCGGTACTCCTCTCCTCGCCTTTTCGACCGTCGGATGTAATCGAAACAAAAAAAAAGCATGTCGAGTTTTTCTATCTCGGTATATTTGCAGTGCAAATTTTTGCGCAGCGCCGCCGCACGTCGCGTCGCCACATGGTGAAATATTTTAATTTTACGCAATTAAAAATTAATACCGGTTGTAAATCTGCCGATGAGTGCGAACGTGCGGGCGATCGAGAAAATGCTTCTTTTTCGATCATCTATAGCATATGCCCGCTCGATGCTCGACGGCAGAGGCTTTTGTTGTCTCAGAAGATGTGTGTTGCTGATACTGCTGCTCGATCGGGAGAGCTCTCCTCTTAATCGCGAACGAGTTATCGAGTGGGCATCGTTGAAGGGTATTTCGGCAGTGCGCGGGCCGAATTGATTGCATGTGCGGAGGAGGCGTTTCTTGTTCAGCTATTTTTAAACGATCTGAAAATTGAGAATGTTCGAGTTGAGCAATGACTTTGTTTCATCGCATGATGCGCTGAAGGGGGCTGGATTCAGGGTAGCCAATTATGCGGTTGGGTCATTGTAACATCCAGGTTTTACTCATCGACACTTGTTGATGGATCGTGTTATTCCTGCAGTTTGAAATTGCGATTGTTGATCCAATTCATGAACCTCGACAACACCGCTTTACTAAGTTGGTCTAGGGTCCAGATTTGGATTTTTTGCCAAAATTATCCATCGTAATTTGAGAGTATCAAGCAACACTTTCAGTGATGCGGTGCAGCAAAAGACTTCATATAATTTTCAATACCGCATAGTAGGACCACCGATGATTAAAGCTATACTTCAAAATTGGAACGGCCTCATCTTCCAATTAATATTTGAGCTTTGATCTGTCTTCATTATTTCATAGCTCCGTCGGTGACGGCGTAGCTACGAGACAACATCATACTGGAGGTGGCTGGGTTCGATTCCCAATCTGGTCTTAGATTGTTTCGTAAAGTGATGGTAGCCATTTTGTTAAATGGATATCTTAGTTTCCTGATATGTGACGAATTGCACGCTAACTCATCCAGTGGTTGGCAGCACCCTCTCAGAATCCAATGAAACATTGTGGGTGTATAGACTATGTCTTTTTAAGCGACTTTGCACATTTTGTTTTTTTTTTTTCAAAATTTATGTAGACTAACATTTGAACACGCTAAAAAGATATATTTTAATTATTTTTTTTTCAATTTGCAAAAAATGGCAATCTTTGAATTGGACGATTTTTTTTTTAAATAATGGCAATATAATTGTCTGAAAGTTTGCCATACATCGCAAGATGAGCTCATCTAAGGCAAATTTTTATTTTTTTACCAACAACTTTTTCATGTTCATTTTTTTATTTTTACGGTGTATCGCGCCAACTCGTCTTATAATTTGGTCCTTACAGCATTGCAGAAGCCAATTAAATTTAATCATAATGACAATTTCGCTTTTGTAAAGGGTCTTTGAATGTTTGAAAAATCAAGGCTACCATTTGGAAACGGATTATTTTCAATTTTTTTTTAACTTTAGTGGATGTTCTATTCTTCGATAAAAACAAGGATTTACATGTGAAATAACTTTTATTTAAACTAATCACACGTAGCGATCTGTATCACGCAAGATCTTATTTAACAATGGCGTTCAAGAGAATGATAGGTAGATGTGTTTGTGTCGAGAGTGAATAATATAAAAGTAGTAGTAGATTGTTCTTTAAAGGAGGGGCGCATGAAAGTAATCTAGATTCTAGAACATCTTCACGTTTCTTCAAAAAGCTTCACAAATCTAGAGTTGATAATCGTTCAGTCTTGTCGGAACACGGATGGTTCTCTTTGGTCGGCTTGATGACGACGGTGTAATGTGACGAGACCGATTTGCAACTGCAATGGGTGGTGTACCCGGGGCTTGTGTAAACAAAGTAGGCATCGTCTCATTCCTCTCAGCCGTGTTGTTATATGCGTTGCGCTCTATCTGACAGGTAGAAGGAATACAACCAACTATTGGGTTGGCATCAGATTCCGAATTATTCGTTGATGTTGAATTTGACTGTTGTTCCTGGTTTGTAATCGGAACCACAGGTGCTAAGCGGACTGGCGGCGTTTCGGGATCCTTACATGACTTGAGATGAACCAACGATCGATGGTAATCAACACCATCCACATTTACGACGTAGATCGATCATTGAGGCGACTTGAGACGATTCCTGGAGTCCATAGCTTCGTTGTATCGGGATTCAACTGGACATGAACTGATGAACCTACCGCAACTCAGGTAGCTGATTTGCTTTCTTATCGTAGTAGAATTTGGCCTTCTTACGATTCATTTCGATTGCAGTTGGAACCTTTTCCACCTCCGTTGGACGCAGTTGATCAACTGCTGCTGGCACACCACACCGGGTGGAACGGGGGATGAGTCAAACGTTTGGACTAGAACCAATCTTGTTCGGAATATTACGCCAATGCAACAAGGCTTACCAATAATCCGTTCCACCTTCCTGTGCCTTCTTCAACAGATGCTTAACCACCTTCACGGCAGCCTCCGCTTTACCACCGCTACTGATGATATGGGGCAGACGTAACAAGTTCGAAGTCCCATTCGGAAGCAAATTTCGTCATCTTCTGGTTAACAAAATTAGTGCCGTTGTCGCAGACGACGCGTTGAGGAACACCATGACGCACGAAATTCTGCTTACATGCGATGATAACGGATTCAGGAGTGAGGTCCTTCAAGATGTCCAATTCGAATAAATCGGAGTAGTAATTGATAGTTATCAGGAAACTGTGTTTAGCATGGCTTAGCATAGGCGGATACGACTGCGATGCGGCGAACTTTGCACAAATGCCACACTGCTTTACGACATCCTTGATCTGTGAGTTCATGCTGGGCTAGAAAAGATTTGCTCGTGTCAGCTTAAAAGTTGCCTCTATCACGTTATGACTTGCACAACAACTTCCGGCACAAGTACCCAAGCAACACCGAACCATCATAATTAGTTGAAGTAACTTTTACTGGATTGCAACAAGTGTGCTGCTTGGGCATACGGTCGTTACGAAAAATCAGGCCGTCTTGCGTGGAAAGTTCATTGCGATAGTTGAAAAACACTCTAGCACTATCGGAAAAACGGTCAGCGAACTCCGGCCAACCGTTTTAAATATAGTTCAGCACCAACTGCATCATAGGATCTTGTTCTGTTTGTTCGATAATTTCACTTATTCTACTATCCGAAATTCGCAAAAAAGCACTCATCTTCACATTTTCCACATCTTTTAGCACTTTATATATATTCTGCTTCTTGTACTCCTCAGGTTCTGCTGCAGCAAGACATGAACGGGACAACGCATCTGCTAATACGTTATCCTTACCCGTTACAAATTCCACAGAAAGGTTATATCGCTGGAGATTCAACAGCATATGCTGCAACCGACAAGGCGCTGATAGCAGTGGTTTACGGCAAATGGCAATGAATGGCTTGTGATCCGTCCTGACCGTCGCTCTGGGATTACCGAAATCAACTAGTCAAAGTGTATGCAGGCGAAGAGAAATGCCAACAGCTCCTTTTCAATCTGGGCGGAATTTCTTTCCGTGGATGTGAGGGTTCTGGATGCATAGCCAACAACCCCATTCTGTTGGAAAATGGCCACGCTAAGCTGCTAGCATCACATTCAAGGACCATTGGTTGCTTGACGTCCTAATAACGAAAAGTGTTGATGTCAGCCACCATAGATTTCGATTTTTCGAATTCAGCTTGCTCCACCGATGTCCACAGGCAAGGGACGGATTCCGAAATCAGTCTTCGCAGATTGTTCATGTAGACGCTAAGATTTTGGATAATTCGGCTAAGGTTGTTCACCATGCCAATGGATAAATGCGGATAGCAATCACCTTGTCTTTATCGGGATTGAGGGCTTGATCTGTTAGCACATGACCGTAGAACTTAACCGTTCGCTCACACAGTTTCAACTTCGACATATTCATATTTACGTTATGCTGCTCAAGCCGGCAAAGCCGCTTCCTCGAGAGTGTTTCCCACGCCAAAAACCAGCAAATCATCTGCAATGCACTTGACCCCCTCAGCCCATCAAGCCCTTGAATAACTTCTTGGAGCTTTATCTACAAAATATCGGGGGCTGGGGCAATATAGAATGGAAGGCGAGTCCATCGATACCGGCCAAATGGTGTCCAAAACGTTGTCAGCCTACTGCTGGGCTCATCGAGCACCACATGCCAGAACCCTTTCCTAGCATCGACAGTCGAAAAAACTTTTGCTTTGCTTCTCGTCTAGAGTGACAAATTGCAGATTGGGCCTCTTCAGAGCTTTATTCAAAGGCACTGGTTCCAAGCAGATACGAACACCTGATTCTGGCCCACCACGCTGAACAATCACAAGGTTACTTACCCAGTCCGTATGGCGAGTTTCCTTGACATTTATTCCGTTTTGTTCAAGCGATTCCAATTCTCGTTTCAGCTTCTCGCGAACCGCTATAGGGACTCGTCGCGGAGGCTGAATTGATGGGGTTGTCGACGTATCCACTTCCAATGAAACCACACCTGGCAGCATTCCATATCCGGTAAACAGATCCAGATGGTCGTCAATGATTCTCTGAGCCTTGACGCTATAGATGTTCATCACCTTGTCTGGCGATTCCCTTTGAGTGAATGAAACTGTTCGGCAAATTTTTTAGCTGGCCAGAGGGGACGATGATCACCCTCCACCACCTGCAATACCAGGCGGTATTTGCGGTCGAGTCGGCGACATAGAACATTTATCTGACCCAGCACATTGATCGGGTTGCCACCGAAGCTTTGAAGACGAAATTTCGCTGGAAGTAGCGATGGATGACTCTCACCGGAAAGCTTAGCGAGGTAATCATGGCCAATGAAGCTGGTGTTGGCTCAGGTGTCCAATTCACATAACACTGGGTTCCACTGCTCGGCGAATTTTAGGTCCAATTCTGCCAAGACACTGCCTCCACTGCTCGAATTGTCGTACACTTTTCCGGTTTCGTATTCCACATCACCTGCCTGCAACGACGCATCGGAGCTAGATTCCGATCCTTCCGAATAGCGTCCTTCTTGCACTTCCTTCACTTTCTTGAACTTCCGGCTCTTGGACTTTCCACTAGCTTTACACACATTCTCAAACTGGTTCTTGCCGTGGCATCGATGACACCGCTTGCCGAAAGCTGGACAATCACCTTTCACGAACTCATGTCGGTCACCGCAAAATTTGCATCTGGACGATCCAGCTTTGAATTCTCTTTTCGATTTTCAAATTTTGTTCACTTCCGATCGCTTCACCGGTACTCCAAGTTCCACTGCTCTTGCCGTTGCGATTTCTTCAGCCCTGCACAGATCGGTGGCCTTCTCCAATGTAACGCCATACATGGTTAATAGCTTCGAACGTAGATGTGGCCACTTATTTGATATGACCAATTTGATTGTAGTCAGTTCCATGGCCAGGTCTCCCAGCTTGGCGAGTCTGGCAAGCATCTTCAACCAAGAGCAAAAATCATCCGTAGATTTGCCTGACATTTGCAGCTATGCTAGAAAAAATACATTAATGATACATCCATGGAAGTGGTCATGGATTAAGTGCTGGCGATTTGCAACACATATGGAATGATATGGTAAGAGAGAACATGTACAGAAGCGTTTATTGATGATGTCTTTGAAAGAGGCATATATGCTTTTTAAAGAAAAATGTAAACACCTTAAAATTATATTTACTTCATTCACTCAGCTCAGACCTAAACATTGCATACTTCTGGATAGTACAGGCACATATAATGTATGTGTTTGCACTATTCATGAAAATGTTAAATTGATAGTGCAAAATTTGATCCACAAAAAGAAATAATTGACAAAATTCTTTGCAGTATCCCAATCAGAACTACAGATTGTTATTTCCGTGCATGTGAAAAATGTATTTCTACAGAAGGTATCGAGAGAGAACTTTCATCAGTATTAGAATGGGATGGCAAAGAAGATGTTGTTTTTCAGCAGTGGCTAACAACTGATCGTTGTAACTTGGAAACAATTATAAAGCCTGTAGACGAGTTTGTTCCATATTTTGTTGAAAAATTTGGTTGGTTTATAACTCATGATTTCATTTATAAGTAACAGTCTTCTTTTCAGCAAAACGAAAAAGGTTCTCTAAGAGAGGGTGAAATAATTGTAGTTTGTGACTTTTCAGAAAGTTATTCTGTTATCATTCAAATTGCAGCTCAGAATTTTTATTGGAATAATGCTCAAGCAACTATACACCCTTGTGAAGTATAATACAAGAAGGAGAATAAATTGGAAAACAAAAGCTTTATCATAATATCGGAAGTATTGACCAATGACTCATTAGCAGTTCAGTTGTTTATATCAAAATTGCTAGATTTCATTAAATAAAGTTTAATATAGGGTAGGGAACAGCTTAAGCACCCCAAGAACCTATTCCAAGCACGGGGTAAACGTTAACCTACAACGCTCATTTTTCGCAGTATGGTGCTTCACTATATGGAGCACCTTACTGCCAAAAAAGTAGCGTTGTAGGCTTACGTTTACCCCGTGCTTGGAATAGGGTCTTGGGGTGCTTAAGCCGTTCCCTGCCCTACTGCTCAAACATTATTTTCATGTCAAATGGAGCAGCGGCCTATTATAAGAACAAAAAGAACTTTGCCAGCTTATGCAATCAAGTCCAAATAACTAAAGGGTGTCCACGATGAAATTGCCACACACAACATTGATTCGCAAAATTCGAGTTTTCATCCGATTGCCATCAAATTTTCAGGGATTGAGAAATAACTATTAAACTTCATTTTACCATTGTACTCGTATTTTATTTACAGTCCATACGCAAATGCCCGCACCTTGGCCTTAACCCCGGCCATAAGATTCTGCACAACCTGTGAATCAACCGTTTTTTGTATGTAAACCTATACTTTCTTCAGTTCCTCGACTGTCTTTACTAACTTAGGTCGTTTAAGAAGGTGCTGCTTCATAATCGCCCAGTACTTCTCGATGGGGCGAAGCTCCGGAGTGTTGGGAGGGTTGAACATTTTCGGCACGAAATTGACCTTATTGTCCGCATACCACTTCAGCACATCCTTGGAGTAGTGGCATGGAGGCCAAATCCGGCCAGAAGACTGTTGGGACGTTGTGGGCCTTCAGGAGAGGAAGCAGCCGCTTCTGGAGGCACTCTTTTATGTACACCTGTCCGTTCATCGTGTCCTGGGTCACGAAAGGTGCACTCCGCTTCACACACGTGCAGATGGCTTGCCAAACCAGGAATTTCTTCGCAAATTTGGACTACTTCTGGGTGCGGACATGCTCCGGAACGCTGAACTTATCCTTGGCCGTGAAAAACAGGTTGCCGGGGATCTGTTTGAAGCCGGCCTTCACATATGTTTCGTCGTCCATGATGCAGCATTCAACTTTCGTCAGCATGTTGAGGTACAACTTCCTGGCACGGGTTTTGGCGGACTTGTTCTGCTTCTCGTCGCGATTAGGGGCCTTTTGTACCTTGAACGTTCGAAGCCCAGCCTTAGTTTTGGCCTTCTGGACAAAACTTCGGCTTAGGTGCAGCTTCTTAGCCACATCCCGAACGGAGGCGTTAGGATTTCGGTTGAAGGTCCCAACTACGCGGTTGTGATTTTTGGTGTTGTACGGAATACTTTTTCCTTCACTTCTGGGCTTCCGATCCTCGGTCAACCGTTCCTCGAACCGCTTAATCACTCGCGACACCGTGGAATTCGCGATTCCCAACGTTTTAGCGATGGAAGGATGCGAGAGATCCTTGTTCTCGTGATGAATGCGCAAGATTTTATCACGCACGAGCTGTTCTTTCGACTCCATTTCCGCGACTTTTGATCACAGGACTTTAAAACTTGCAGGATGTAAATAATGCACTATGAACTAAATTCACCCAAATTTTCATTAAATTCTACCCAACGGTTAAAAAGTTAGAGCAATTTCATAGTGTGGCAATTTCATCGTGGACACCCTTTATGGATTGGAAGCAGAATGGCACTTCGTTGCAACGTCTCATGGGAAAGGTCCACGTAATGCTATTGGTGGTACTCTCAAGCGAATGGCAACGAGAGCAAGCCTTGCTCAAGATTGTGAAAACACAATCAAAACTCTTCGGGAACTATATGACTGGGCAGTTGAACAGACACATAGAAGGATTACAAAACTGAATTTCCGCTTCATATAAGCTGCAAAAATGTCAGAAGAACTTGAGGAATTATATACCCGAGCAAAGGTTTATACCAAATTGATAACAAGTTCTAATATCAGATTATCAGTGTTTGATCACTAAACATGATATCATCTAGGCTGAATAAACAGCCAAAATAGCAAAAGAGATAACAAATTAATATTCGTTGGATATCCCAATATTAACTCGTTTTATTATCATCGACTTCAATTTGATTACCAAATTTGTGATATGAACAGATTTCTTGAAACAATTTCAAATTATGTTATCAACATGATATCATATTCATACACTGAAGTAGTACTTCTGGTTAGAAGCCCAATTTCATATCCATCACATGCTGGTCATATTTGCTGGTAGCAACGTTCATCAAAAATCGTTCATTTCAAAAATAATTGATAACAGATGATAACAAAATTTGTTATGCGATAACAGGTGAGTTCAAAATTATATCTGAGATATCAAAACTTGCTAATCATACAGTTTTTATTTGCTTTGCTACCAGCAGACCGAATAGCTTGATAACTGGCCTTGGTATTAAGGACGATAGGTAATACCAGAATAATAATATGTATTGTCCCACAATGTTATGTGAATACCAAATTGAGGTAAGACAATACCAAAATAGTACCTCTTAGGTATTCCAAGGTATCCAAAATAACAAGCTTTGTTGTTCGAGAGATATTTTGCTTGCAATTCTTAGGTATTGTGCTTAGATATTTTGTTAATCTGAGCTCTTTAATATCAAGGCCAGTTATCAAGATCAAAATGAGGTATTCATATGTTGTTGTCTCCTGCTCGGGTAGCCACGTAAAGGCAATACATGTTGCATAGAAATTTCCTTGATTTGTACCTATTTCAGAAAATCAAATTTCAGCTTAAAGATTATCTGATTCAAAGGATAATCCGAAGAAATGTACTTTGTATGAGAAAGATTTCTAAATTAAATATATGAAGCTATGTTAATAACTTATACGCGAAAATGTACATATAAAAAAATAAACAAAATAAAACCCTTACCAAGCAAAAACCTGAGTTTTCATTAACATTAACAGTATTTTCAAAATTTATATAATGTCATAAAGGTTGTACGGAATCAAATTGCACCACTTTTAAATGGCTGTAACTTTTTACCCGTTGGGTATTTTCTATTGAAATGTTGGATGGAATTAGTACAATGTGTATTTGTTTACGCTGTGTATGTTTTACTATCAGATGTGCAATCGTTGCGAAGATGGAGTCGGAAGAACAGCAGCGGCGCAAAGTAACTAGAAAATCCGGATCTTTCTCATCATGCCAGCAGCAGGAAGCTGGGAATGGTACATTCTACGGTGTCTCATGTTTTAAATCGAAACCACGAACGTTTGACCATCGATCGGAAAGAAAAAAAAGTGGCAAAAATGGATCTCCGTATAGTGTTAAGGATCACAAGCGGGTAGTTTAAGCTTTCAAGAGGAATCCCAACAGTTCAGTTCTTGATGTGGCGAAGGAACTGAATCTAATCAAAACTTTCGTGCACAATGCGAAAGGACTACAGACGTACAAAGCCCAAAAGGCGCCTAATCGTGATGAACGGCAGAATACGGTAGGTAAAACATGTGCATGGAAGCTGTACACCCAGATGTTGACGAAACCACATTTCCTCGTAATGGATGATGAGACGTACGTAAAAGCAGACTTCCGGGGCTCCAGTTTTTCACTGCTCATCATAAATTTGATGTCCCTGAGGACGTTAGAAGCAGATGAAAAAATATATGATTTGGCAAGCAATTTGCTCGTATGGAAAGTGGAGCACCCCACTCGTGACAAGTGGAACGGTCAATGGGCAGGTGTACCTAAAGGAATCCCTCCAAAAGCATCTACTTTCTCTTCTACGGTTTTTTGGCCGGATTTACCCTTGTGCCATTACTCGAAAGAGGTTTTGGAATGGTACAAGGCTGAGGAGGTCAATTTCGTGCAGAAGCATCTCAACCCTCGAACGTACCGGAGCTGCGGCCAATTCAAAAGTACAGGGCCATCATGAAGCAGGCACTTCGGAAACATCCTAAGGAAGTGAAATCGGAGGAAGATATGAAGGAAAAAAATGAATTGCCACGCACAAAAAAGTTGGTCCAAATCCTATACAGGACCTTATGAGTAGTATAAAGAAGAAGGTTCGTGCATTTGGATATGGAATTGAAATTGAATAAAACAAACATGGGAAAATATTTTTAACATGTTTTATTTTACTCCTTGAAAGTTTGAAGATGATTGGTTGAACGGGTGAATTTTGCCGAATATTTGTGTGTGTTGTAATTTGATTCCGTACACCCTTTACACGTTAAAAATAGGACATGAAAAAGTTGTTGTTAAAAAACAAACATTTTTTTCCTTAAAAGTGCCCATCTTGCGATGTATGGCGAACTTTTAGACAATTATATTGCTTTCATTAAGAAAAAAAATCGTCCAATTCTAAGATAGCCATTTTTGCCAATTGACTTTAAATTTTAAAATACTTTTTTTAGCGTGTAAGAATCGATTTTACAATTTTTACAATTATTTTTTTCATAATAGTTCAGACGATTTTCGGAAAGTCACATATAAATCTCTTTTTAGAAAGTCTTGTCCTTTTTGAGTTATGTTGATTTAAAAAAATCGATCAAAGAACCTAAGCCCTTTTCAAATGGTAGTCTAGATAAATTTTGAAAGAAACAAAGTATGCCAAGTTGCTTGAAAAGATATAGTCTATACACCCACAAAGTTTCATTGGATTCTGAGAGGGTACTGCCAACCATGAAGACGAGTTGGCGTAAAATTCGTCATGCGTAAGATTGAGTCAAACTCCAATTCAAACAATAGTTTTCTCCTCAGCAAATTTCGATTCACTGCCCAGAGGTATTAGTCTGCTAATTTCAGAATTATGCTGCGCACCATAATTTTCACCCTCCAGAAAAAATTCCGCAAAAACACCGGGAATTTGCTCTCCTCCGGTCAAAAAGGGCCGCAGATTACCCCCGCAGTGCCGCCTCCCATTATCGGAGCAATCAAACTAACTGCATGCCCTCTGCGCTTTTCCTACTAAATTGCGACACTGCCACTCCCATAGGCTCAGCTAGTAGTTCACCGCGGGCGCCGCCATGCCATCATCATCGGTCGTCCCCGTCATGGGTTTGTTTCGGGCCATACAATTTGCCTGCACGCATTGATTTTGCATCGATTGCAAACTTCACATGCTCCAGTTGGCTCCAGCGTAAATACAACTGCCCCAGCCCAGCCCTCCAGCATACGATTACATGCAATAAACAAATAACATATTTGTCTTGTTCAGCATCCACTCATCTCGTCTAGGGGAGCACTTTGTTGCAGCAGAGGCAACAGCAGCAGCGTGTTTTGTCTATATAATGAAAACAACAATACCGAATCATCACATTTAGAGTGAGTGTTTTTTTGCATTTATAGTTTATGGTGTTGCGATTTGTTACCCCCGTATAAACAATACCACCCAACCGAAGTAACTCCGTACATCATACCACTATTAATACGCATACAGTAAACTCGGTTCTTCATGCAAAAGTCGAAACGGTTTCGCAGTCTAATGGGGACTAATAAAGCTGCGCTGTTTTTTCGAAAACGAGAGTGATTTGTTCTTTTCGCTTCACCGTCGGAACCACCGGAGCGGATCGCAGAAAATAATACAGATTCACTTTTTCCGATTTACTAAATTGATGAGCTTTCCACTCTCGTTATGCAAAGGCAAAAATGCTGCTCCCTCAGCGCGGATGAGCGAGATGATGATGGATTGTGATATCATAAAGTTTAGCTGATGGATTGGCCGAGCCAGTTAGATGGACAATCTATCGATTTTATGGCGTAAAATCGTGGAAAGTTTGCTTGTTTTAAAATAATTGCTTGTAGTTGATGAATGAGAGCTGGAGCACTGAGCACAATTATCATTGAAATGGTAAAATCGTACTCAAAGTTCAATTCTCTTAATTTAATTTCCAAGAATCCTGCCACTGAAACTCGAAGAATCATAATGAACGTGCTTTTCACAACAACATTCCTCACTGCCGACGACAATTTTTATCGAACCTGGCAAACTGGTACCGAGGCAGAATGATTGACATAACGATCCTCCAATCAATCAAGTCAAATCAACATCGTCGGTCCGTTCCGTTCTGTCGTTCGTCGGAACTGCATCACTGCGTCGCAACTGAAAAGCTCCAATAGACTGCAAGGCAGTTAATAGGTCAAGTTTGTACAAATAATAATCCTTCTATGACGACTCTGCATACGATAAAGAAGATGATGATGGGAAAAGGAAATGATGTTTCCTCCCGTATGCTAGCTGCACAAGCGTCAGCGTCGTTGTCGTCGTCGGTCGTTCCAGAATCTGAATGCAACGACAGCACAGTGCAAGACGATACACAATCACATCACAACATTCAATTGCAGTGGCTTTCGGGCAGTGTAATGCGGAGCATGCAATGATCTCGGAAAGTCTTGGTGGGTGGTTGAAGGAATTTTGAATTTTCAATACCCAGCGAGGTAACGAACTACAAAACACACAACTGTATTCTTTGCATGTGGTTATTAAGATCTTTCAATACCAAAGGACCCCGAAAAAAGTCTCATGGATTTACAATTAATAGTGTTTAAATCAATAGTGTATACAAGACCAGAGCAAGGCCGGTGTGGCCTCTGCTGTACACAGAAGTTTTGAAATGAATTACCGGTCAAATTAATGTCTTGTAGATGGTCAACTTTGTTCGATCTTAGTGTACTTCGGAGTTCAAAGTAGGCACAATTACCAGCCATAATGCGCCTTTGCATCTCTCTGCTGGTGTCGTTATCGGTGGTCACCAATACACAAATTCGTGTACTACCTCGATTTCATCACCGTCGAGCAGGATTTTACATGTTGTCAACAAATCTACGATGACAACTCTGAAGGCAGTGATTGCAGACACACACATTTCAATTTGTACCTAGATCTACAAGACCACAAAAACCCTACCCTTCGGTTCCGAAAGGAGTATGGTCACGTTCTGCCGATTTGGCCGAGGCAGATTTCATATGTGTATAGGCGCCACAGCATTGTTCAAAAGGGCCTGAACCAAATGGACAGCTTGTAATGATCACTTGAAGATGCGATGGAGGATCACTGCCCTGATATTGCCGAATGTAGCTCGTAGTAAAATGTCTCTTGTCTTCTATAAATAAACGTGATGGAATTGAGCAAATGCGTGGAAACTCATCGGGAACGATCTCTCATATGCATCCGTCGAACCACTCTGAACAGCCGAGAATATCACCATGAATATCTCACATGCGCGTTGCATGCTACAAATTACCAAGGTGTGGCCCGGTTAGAATTGGAACATAGACTATTGCGCATATTTGGTATACAAATAACAAAATAGTATTCCGTTTTAACTAAAATGTTCGACTTTATGTGAACTTTAGAGGGAAAATACAAAACAAAAACTTGATCATCTCGATTTCGAAGAAATTTGCGAACTTTTCCCGGAATACGTTTCATCAACCGGCGCATATGATTCTCACCCATCGTTTGGGCAATCTCATTCCACTTGGTTCTCAATTCATTGATGCTTTTGACGACACTGCCATTCACCTTCAGGTTCCTCTTCATAATAGCCCAAAATCTCTCGATCGGTCTGAGCTGGGGACAGTTTGGTAGGTTGACTTCTTTTGATATAAATTGAATCCCGTTGGTTCCATACCACTGTATCACTGTTTTACTGTAATGGCAGCTTGCAAGATGTGGCCAAAACATGACAGGTTCATTGTGGGATCTGATGAATGGCAATATTCGCTTTCGGAGACATTCCGTTCTGTACAGCGCTAAAATAAATGTCTTATCAGTGATGAAAACCTTGGTCTTCCTACCGCAGCTACAGATGCCTTGCCAAATCATGTATTGACGAGCAAATTGGTAATTAGTAAACTTTTTTGTCCCGGTAGCTGTTTGAAATCGGTCTTTACATAGGTTTCATCATCCATGAGGAGGCAGCAATTGAATTTTGTCAACACCTGATCATACAGTTTTCTGGGACGGATTCTGGCCACATTGTTCTGCTTTTGACCCCTATTTGGCTGTCTACTGGCACGGTATGACTTGAAGCCTTCCCAGAGACGAATCCGTTGCACGGTACTGCTATAGCGCGAAATTTTTTGGCCAAATCGCGGTCTGATATGTTGGGGTTTGCCTTACTGTTCGTTATGACTTTGTTCCGAAGTTGACGGTTGACAGTACCCGCCCGACGCTTGCGATCCGTCGACAAAGATTCTCTGTACTTTTTCAAAACATGCCACTCGGTATTTCGGGGAAGACCACGAAGCATTTTCCAAATAATTGCGCACAATTATTTTTCATCTTTCTTCTTCCATTTTGTATTTTCTAAAACACGCTCGAACTGCACCGTGAAAAAAAACTTCTGATGTTGTTATTGTTATAGGGAACATATAAGATGTCATAGTTTATAAATCCGACCACTAGGGTCGCTGTAAGAATAAAATTGTTTGTTCCATAAATGAATGGGCCACACCTTAGGAATTTTTCGTTAAGGACTCCCTGGGCATAGGGTATGATTGTACTTGCCACACAATCATACTAATACAAAAATGGTACCTGGCATCGAAAGCTCTCAATTAATAACTGTGGAAGTGCATCTAGAACACTAAGTTGAGAGCAAGCAATAAGCTAATTGTGAAAGCAATAAGCTTGAAATGCTAAAAGAAGAAAAAAGAAGAAGAAGAAGAAAGAGCATTTTGAACACTAAGTTGAGAGCAAGCAATAAGCGAATTGTGAAAGCAATAAGCTTGAAATGCTAGAAGTAGAAGAAGAAGAAAAAGATCGTACGTCTGGATCTGCGTCACTGAGATAAGCTTTCAAAAGCAGAAACACCCTTAAGGACATACGGGATCGAGTCCCTATCACTTCGAAGTTTTCTGAGCACAAACCTCAAATAATAATAGGACTTCAGGCGTGTAATTTTCAAGAATCGTTTGCTCCACTGGAGCATCCATTGGTTAGCAATTTGGGCGTTGTTTGTTTTGTTTTGATTGTGATTTTTAGTCTAAAAAATTGTGAAGTGATAATAATCCTAACCTATATATCATATGGAAAAAGGACTCCCTCCAGTTTCACCTTAAAGCCACACCGGAAATCATGGAGGGGTCTGAATAAGGGCCAGATGGATCCCGCAAAGAGTTTTCAGACACTCGAGAGGTGATAAGTGCTCTCAAAAACGCGGAGCAAAACAGGTTTTTGTTGTCCATTTTGTCCCTATATCCCTATATAATTTTCACAAGATAAGCAATCAAATGTAACGGATGGCAACTAAAATTTTGAATTTTTTTCGATGCCCCTATGCTCAACAACAAACGAGTTCCGAGAGAAATGAGACAAATGTTAGCTCTCTCGCTCTCCTCTTCCTGCTAGTATTTCTTTTTATTTTGTTTATGCTTGCGCAATTTTGCTCAAAAAACCATCGAAACTAGAAGCATTTCACGAGCGCTTTGCGTTGTTCTACAAACTGCACAGAAATCTCGACAAAAACTATACGGTACAACATCTTATTAAAAAAAAAATGAGAACATCTTATAAGCGAAAATGTTGCGGCTTCGGCTGTTTACCATATCCTAAGCTTCACAACAACTACTCGCAAGCAAGGTAGTGGAAGACGAGCCATAATTATGGACGCAACTTTCTCTTTTTCTCGTGCTTTCAACAACAAGAATTAACTGAGCCAAAGGGATGCCGCAAACAAGCTCAACTGTTCTCAAATATGTTTGTCTTGAGACAGTTTGAGAAAGAAATTTCAAAGTATTAGTTGGCACCCGTTACTAAATACTTATTAAAGAACATATAACTGGGAAAGAGAGGGACCCTCAGGGCACCCAAGAGAAACGATTTGGATAGGGAGCATGCGACTGCCTCCTTCCTATTGTTAACATTTCGCGGAACGAGGGCGGGCTCTTCGACCCCATCTATTGGGTTCATCCTCTCATCGAGGGCTCGATTCTAGTAAATAAACTACCTACACTTGTCAGTGGTCCCAACAGCATCCCTACTGTTGGTTTACATCGGTTCTCAAACTCGATGATCTGCAGAAATAAACCACCTACACTTGTGAGTGGCACCAACAGCATCCCTACTGTTGGTTTAAATCGGTTCTCAAACGCGATGTTTTATCGTATGCTTGTATTTCGTGGAAATTAACCACCCACACTTGTGAGTGGCCCCAACAGCATCTTTACAATTGGTTTAAATCGATGCCAAAATTTTAATAACTTTAATGTGCATCTCAGTACAGATAATAAACCGGAAACATACTTAAATGTCTGATTTGCTGATGATGTCATTTGAATTCAGCACACCGTTTACCAAAACGGATCCCACTGCAACCCAACAATAGAATCCAGATCAAATCGATTTTCAGATTATTCCACTGCTATGGAAAGTAACCCTGCTACAATATATGGTAGTACTACATCATCATAAAATCTAAAAAGCCCATAAAATGCGATAATTTACAAATAAAAATAAGAAGTAAATATAGCTGGAGGAACACAAAATGACTGTTTTCAAATGCTGCTACTGTAAATTCAACAATTCAAGATAGAGTAAGGCTTGTTACTCTTTGCGAGGTGGCGAGACTGACGTTTTCAGTCTACACTGCCAAGGTGTCAACCCGTGAAGCATACTTTTTCGGGTATTACCATCGCGATTCCCAATGATTTTGTGTTTTCCTCGAGTTATTAATAAATGGCACCGATCCTTTCCTGATCAATGATTACATTAATTTTAAGCGTTCATAAAAGTAAGAAATCGTCCTTAGTTGTCCGTTTCAAAGTTTGTAGTTATTTTTTTTAAAACACATGATATTTCTCGATATTCTTTAATTTTAGCCTGGTTCAGTAAATTGTCGATGTTCCTGTATTATTTAAAAGTTTGTATTTTGTTCTGAAGTGTGCGTAATTCACGCGGTGTAGAAGGATATGTTCCTCTTTAACCCCACACTGGTCACATTTTTCGTCTTGAACAAGATTCTACATATAGAGTTTTTTAAGGTAAGAGTAGGATATGCTCTATGCCTTCCTATTATTACAATTTCTGTTGTGTCAAGATAAACTTTATCAAACCATGGTTTAACTATTGGTTTAGGAAGTAAGTTATAGCGTTTAATCCCTTATTGAGTTGATATTGTTGTGTATTCTTGTATCCAGTTGTCCAGTATTCCTTGTTTGGCTAAATTGATGGTGTCATTTATTGGGATTTTTGTGTATATCATCTGTTCACTATTACAAACCGCATTGGAGAGACTGTCTTCATGGTCATTTCCCGGGATTCCATTATGAGTCCATTATGAGACTCACCCAGGTAACCAATAAGCATTAGCATATGCGGTGAATCAACTCTAAATATGCATTTCAGATGCAACAAGCATTAAATTAGCATTATATCAGCATCTTGAATGCTAGCTGTTGTAAAGTTGAATTTTAAATGCTATTTAAATGCTTGTAGCTTAAAAAAAATGCTGTAATAAGCATTTCGAATGCAAAATAGCATTTATGAAGCATTATCACAGCATTGCAGTAAAGCAGCCGTATATAGGGTCAAAAGCGGCATCTATGTTGGGTTTAAGGTGATTTAATTGCTTGATATGATGCCGTGAAGAGGCTTGGGAACTGCTTATTGGTTACCTGGGCATTGTAGGTATATAGTTTCGTTTGTTTTGTTTAATTGCCTATTGAACAAAACAAAACAAAATTGTTGGTGGTAAAGTTGTATTTTGCATTTCTGTTTTTGATGTTTGTTCAAGCTAACTTTGAATTAGAGCATAGAACAACTTGGTTGTGTTCTTTTAGTGTTAATTATGTCTGCCGTACTGGCGCCATCATTTCAACACTCAGGATGGACATAGACTTGTTAATCTTACTTTTCAATTCTTCGTAATCTGACTCATTCCATATTCCAATACCACAGGCTTCAGTCGTTTTCGACACGTCTTATTTAATAAATAAGACTATGTTTTTCGTTTAGATTGCTTATTGTGGTTTTATTTTTATTAATTCACTGTTTTGTCATCTGTACAGTATGCTAGTTCAAAAGTGTTATGTGTACGATTATGAGTCAATATTATTAGCTAATTCTAGGAACGTGTAGTTTTTCGGTAGTTTGTCCATTTCTAGGAATTTTGATGTTGGACGAGTAAGAGGTTTATTATAGGAAAATAGATGTTCGCTCATCACCATGAGGCACCAAGAGTGAACAACAATGTTTTTGGCTAGAATGAAAGATGTGAAGAGAAAGTGTTGAAAGGTCCGTCAGAGTGCGGCAGGTAGGAAAATTAACAGATGTTTTTGAAAATTGAGCGAAAGGGCATGTATCCAATGGTACTCGAACCATGGACTTCAATCTTTGCCTAACATCCCACTGCGGGGTAGGTTGTAGCGACGGAACAAGTCCGCCACTTCAACAGGCAAAAATTGACGCATGGAAAGACGCTCATGTACCACTGTGGCTTGTATAGTTTATTCTTAGCGATCTATTGTGTGCACTCTGTTTACTGATGCGCACATGGGAGAGGAACTCTCTCCTTTTTTTGGGTTTGTTTTGATTCGCATCGACTGACGATCACTACAGTTTTTTCTCGTCGTCTCCAACGTAGAGACCTCGGAGGGAAACATCGTGAAGCGATGCGATACTGGTCCCCACCAGTATAATTAATGGTTACCACCATTTATGGGTTTACATGGGTTTGCCTGTTGAAGTGGCGGACTTGTTCCGTCGCTACAACCTACCCCGCAGTGGGATGTTAGGCAAAGATTGACGTCCATGGTTCGAGTACCATTGGATACATGCCCTTTGCTCAATTTTCAAAAACATCTGTTAATTTTCCTACCTGCCGCACTCTGACGGACCTTTCAACACTTTCTCTTCACATCTTTCATTCTAGCCAAAAACATTGTTGTTCACTCTTGGTGCCTCATGGTGATGAGCGAACATCTCCTTCTACATCATAATCGTTACTCCTCGCACGGAGAATACATAACATAACAATTAATGTATATAGGAAAATGTTTTAATAGCTTCTTTTTTTGGCTAACCATTTAGGTCGGTGTATACGAATTTCGCCGGATTCTAAGTAAAGGATGTTGATTCTTGTTTACTTTAGGAGTTTTAAACAGATACGTAGTAACGAATTAAAAGTTGAATTAAGTTTTAGCTTATTGTTGAGAGTTCTCTCTTCACGAGACCCTAATACCACTCGAAAGGTCGCAACTCCGGGCAGTTAGGTGGATTCGCCTTTTTCGGTACAACATGGACTCCATTCGCTTTATACCATTCCAAAACATCAAATCAGGCCATAATAGCGAGGGAGCATCATGGCTGCGTAGGAATGGCAACACTCGCTTCCTTAGGCATTCTTCACGGTATATTCCCTTGTTAACCGTTCCGGTAGTGATGAAGCTTGCTCGACCACAGCTGCATATTGCCTGCCAAACCAAATATTTTTTGGGGAACTTGGCCGCTTTTTCCGCCCTGAAATGCTTCTCTACGCCGTTCCGTTGCATGACAGTATAATAAGACAATCCGGGAAGCGGCTGAAGGTCTTCCAGCACATAAGTTCCAGTGTCCATTATCACGCAGGAAAACGTCGTCAAATATTCGCGATACAACTTGCGAGCCGGATTTTAGCCGTCACATTCTGTTTATCCTTACGGTTTGGTACAGTTTTCACCTTGACCGATTTCATGCCTTGCCGGTGCTTGGAAGTATGTACGGAAGTTGAGGACATTTTTATTTTTCTAGCTGCAATACGTACCGAAAGATCTGGTCTCTTCTGCAATATTTGCTTCACCTTCGCGTACTTCTGGTGGTTTCTGAGATCCGTTTTTAATCCGCACCCAGCCTTCCTGGCTGTTGTGAAACGTGTATCGAAAGATTTAAGAACGTTATGGACAATGCTTGCAGGAAAACTAAGCTTTTTTGCAAGATTTCTTACTGACAGATCCGGATTTTCATTACGACCGCAAACAATTGCTTTTCGCACTTGATCTTCGATCTAAAAGATTGTAGTATCACCAAACATTGATTTTACACAATGAACAGACATGCGTTCAAAAGGTCTGCGAAATATTTCACGCGTTGATGGAGTATTTCCAGAGATATGCGTATTAAGGGGTGACCAGATTTTGTCGCGAACAAGCCTTATCTAGGATATAGTCATTTATGTTGCTCTTTCTGGTATATTGGTTTGTCACCTATTTTAACATTAATTTTATCGTTCGAATTTTAAGTCAAATAATATTACTGCTGATTTATCGGGGTTCACATTGATTTTTAATGCAAAAAGTTGTTTAATTTTGACTATAATTCTATAATCTAGTGAATTTACAAAATCACTACAAATTTAAGGTTATGAAAGTTCTCACACACACCCGGCTTCTAGATACTTCACTAAACTTGACGCTTGACTCTTTACATTCGTTCTTGTAGTCCGCTTCGAACGACGGTTTGAAAGATTGTGGGGTAAGCGAATTTAATAAAATAAAAGATTCTTCAAAGCGATAAACTGAAGTGATACACATTGGCTCAATCGTGTAATCCAGTAGAGCTCATTTTGTTCCTTCATCTCCAAATGCTTGTGAACATACCAAATATAATGATGCAAACCTGTCGCCATCTTCAGATTAATGAATATTATGAGGAAAAAAAAAAATTTTGCACGGTTTTTTTTACACGGGTTGTTTTTGGCGATAACTCCAGAACGGAACAACTTATCGACCTTGTTCAAATCACATTTTACGTTTTGGGCCAGAAGTAATCATACTCAAAATTTTAAAAACTTTGTTTTGACCAATGTGTGAAAAAGTAACACATACAAAAAAAATCGAAGCAATATAAAATGTAATAATATCAACTTGACGTAGTTTCTTTCAATTTTGCATTTAAAAACCTGAACACCCTCATTTTGAAGCTGTGTGTAGAATGTTGTTCCTATTTTGATTTTGGAATTCACTCTTCAGTTGTCAAAATGCCGTCCAAGCAAGATGAAATAGCGTGATCAAAAATTTATGCTCCGCGCATCGCGTTCAAAAGCGAGCTACTGCACGCAAAGTTGGCAAAATAGCTAAAAGTTGTCGAATCAACCGTTACAAATGTAATTAAAGTGTTTGGGAACGTTTGTCGACAGCCAGGAAGTCTGGATCGGGGAAATCGAAAACCGGAAGCCGCTGAGACGACAAAGAGTTGCCGATAGTTTCAAGCGAAACCCTAACTTATCTCTCCGGTGCCGGCTGCGTATGTCTAGGCATCGTCTCTATCCAAAACGAGCTGGACTATCGACTTACAAGAAGGTAGTGACTCCAATCGCGATGATAAACAAAATACGACGGCCAAAGCGCGATCCCGGAGGCCATGTACACGATCGATGCTGACGAAGTCAGACTGCGATAATGGACGGCGAAACCTACGTCAAAGCCGATCTACAAGCAGCTTCCGGGACAGGAGTTTTATGCTGGCAAAAGGTAAGGTAATCAAAGTAGCAGACATTTACAAAATATACTGCAAGAAATATCATCATATCTGACAGCAACTATACCTAACGTGGAAAGCAGCGTTTCATAGCTTCCGGGACCGTCAATCAAGAAATTTACGTGAAAGAGTATTTGGATAGAACGTCTGACTGCATCTCTCCTGATAGAAACACGGTTGTTCGGAACTGTTGTGGCGGGATCTTGCGTTACCGCACATCTAAAGGCTATGGAGTGGTATGCCGCCAACAATGCAGGTGGCCATGACAAGAACTCTAACACGCCAGAGCTCCACCGCAATTGAGAAATACTGGGCTATTGTCAAGCGGAACCTGAAGAAGACTCATAAAAACTAGCGAGCAGCCGTTCAAGGCAAACTAGCTTTCTGCGGCGAAGAAGGTGGACAAGGTGGCTGTACAAAATCTGATGGCAGGGGTCAAGCGTAAGGCCCGGCACCGGATTTGGAAAAGCGGAAGTCTAACTGAATATTTTTCCGAATTTTATACTAATTGAACTTGAAAAAGAAATTTAATTTGATTTATTAAATAAACGATTTCACCGATTTACACGCGTTTTCCCTTGACCAAATTTTGACCGTATCACCCTTTAATAAACAAAAAAACTCACATTTATACTAAATAATTTAACTTTGTGAGCAAATTTGGCAACCTCTATTATTTACGCAACAAATGCTATAAATAGCTATGGGAAATCTGAGAAAATTTATCTAAAATAATCTTGATAATACAAGAGCCAGTCAAGGTGGTGCATTCGATCATGCCTTGACCTACCCCGCATGGGGATGCTTGGCAAAAGTTTGTGTTTCCTGTTTCGGAATACTACCTCACAATGCCCTCCGCTCAATTTCAAACTACTTCTATTCAATTTTCACAGCCTGCCGTGAGCTAACGGAACTATCAATACTTCCTCTTCACAACTTTGTTCTAGCAAAAAAAAAAAAAAAATGCTGTCTACTCCTAGAGCCTCACGGTGATGAGAAATTATTTCCTTCTCAAAACAACATCAATACAAGATTGCAAATTTGTTCACTAACTTCAAGAGAAGTGAACTTTCCGAAAAAGTGTGCAATTGGAATTATTTTCAAAAAATTCTGAAAACAGAGACATCAAAAATCGTTGCAAGTTCGCCTTAAGGCATGATTTTAATCATCGCTAGCGAATATACCATCCCTTATTGACCTACATTTGAGCGCGTCTGTCGCTACCATTGTCTACCGTAAAGTATAACGTAAACCCGTTTTACCAGTCCCTCTAGCATCTCCGATGATTACCCTAGTTATCGTGGGTGGTCAACCATGCTCAACAAAATCAATTCTCGTTTCTCGTTGCTACTAACCACAATGCCTATCGTTTCGTATTAAACAAAATTAGATTTTCACCATACTTCATCCTTTTCCCATTTGTGATAAAGGACGGTAGGTATACCCTTCAGACCAGAATATTGATGAAAAAATATACTCCTAACATGGTTAAACGCGGTCACTTCTCGGCATTGTCGGCATAGAAAACGAAAACAATGAAGCAGCGTCGTCAGCGGCGATGACAACGACGAAGCCGGTGTTGGTAGCGACAAATTGAGGTCAATTTTGTTGACACTACACTAAACTCCGCCGTACGTACCTATATTAAACCATTCGCTTTATGCTTCTAACGAGTAAATTGCGTTGAAAAATCTTCCGGAAAATGCTTCTCGCCGGAAATAGAACACATGGAACGACAATCAATCAGCGTGTGTTGCCTTGCTCGATATGTTTTCCAATGGTGCCTAGATCTGCACTTGATGACTGCAACTAACTATATAAATGTACAATATGTTTCCGAATCAGGGTTGGCCCTGAACCCGGTTTGTTGTGTAAACAAACCAAACCACCCGCTCGTCTGTCAAATGTGGGATAAATAATGAAACTGTGAGGTTAGGTTAGGTCCAAGTTAGCGAATGAATTTAGTTTGCTTTCTGATCAACCCTATCCCGTTTCGCCACGCTACTATTGTCGAGTGTGCGATGAGGAAAAATCGATAAACGCCATCACTTTACCCCATCATCGGTCGACTAAAACACTCAGAACTTCTCCGTCAGGCCTAACGCACGTTATATTGTTCGTACGAATGCATGTAGGAGTATAGCATATCAACAATGACATCGGTGGATGAGCAGCGGCGCATATGAATTCGTTGTCAACAACGGGAACATGGATGATGACAGATTTGACGTGCGATCCTAATTGTTACCATTTGTCGGAACACACTTGTTACGGATTGATGACGACTAGTAGTGGTAGGAATAAATGTGAGTGTGTAGTTTGTGAGCGTGGAGGCACTGTTTGTCCGGAGGTAATCGATATCCATGGAGGTATGAAGCCTGTTGTGCATTTCCCCCGGAAAAAACTTTACCGAAGAGCAGGGTAGGAGAAATTTGATACCAATGAATAAGTTCATCGGTAGGGCTTCTGTTCGGAAAAGTCTGGCAGAACTTCATGACTGTGAAAAGTTGCATTTTCGATAGGAAACAAGTTTCTCTTGGTGCAGAATAAGTTAGAGGTTTTCAAGCTTTTCGATGTAGTTAGAATCTGTAGGAATAATTTTTTTCCGGATTAAAGCCTGACCACGTTAAATTTCGGACACTAAGATAATGTCAGCAAAAACAATCGAGACATAATTCAACAAAGCCGATTGTTCATTTCAGTATAATATAAGTCCTGATCCTTCTTTCTGCAAAATTCTAGATACGTTAGCGGTGGCGGTTCTCCATCATTTCTTGAAATTGTCGATCCCATTTGCTTTTTTTTTAGTTTCAAAGAGTGTCCGCTTAACCAGAGCCCAGTATGTTTCTTTCGGGCCAAGTTCTGAACAGTAAGGCGGATTGGCTATTTTTAGCACGCATTTTACCTCTTGTGCATTATATCATTCCACGTCGGATTTTGCATAGTGACAAGAGGTCAAATCAAACCAAAACAGAGCTGGAGAGTCGTGTATATCTTATAAACGGTAGCTATCACTTTGCAGACATTCTTTCTCGAACACATCCTTATTGATAGTGCCGATAGAGACGAAACTTTTGGATATACAACCACAATTACATATGGATACGAATTCGACTCCGTTGGCTTTGTACCAGGCTACCATGTCCTTTGTGTAATGCACTGATGCCAGAGCCGGCCAATACAGTGCTGGATTATTATGTTTCCGGATCATGGGGAGCAGGCGCCGCTCCAAGCATTCCCGAACGTATCGGTTGTTCCATACGGATTTGAAAGCATTCCACACTCACAAATTGTTTGCCAAACCATTGCTTTTTTACCGAACTTTTCTATAAAATTTGACATATCGATATCGCCAATAGTTTGGCCAGCACGGACCGTGTAGAACTGGTCAGCCGGAAGTGCCTTATAATTAAATTTCACGTAGAATTCATCATCCATAATTACGCATGCCGAGAGCAGGTTATCGTATAATTTACGGGCCCTTAGTTTGACAGATGCTGCTTGTGTTCCACTTTCTTTTGGTTTCTTCTGCTTCTTAAAAGTTCTTTGTTCATCTCATTTCTTTGCTTGACCGACGTTACTCTTCGAAGTTCCCAGCTTTTTGGCCACATCTCGAACGGAAGTATGCTTAATTTTTCGGTGCGCAGGGCCCCGTTTACGTCCAGATTTGCTCTTGTCATTAAAGGAAGACGCCTCAGCATATTTTCGAATCGCATTACGAACTGCTCCGATGCTCATACCTTCCATTTCGCACAATTTGTGTACGATCTGTTTGCGCTTTTCCGAGGAAATGCTTTGCATTTTCAGGAAAAGTAAATGCTCCGGCACTGTGACTCACAGAGTCATAGATTGAAATACAAACAATGATGCACAGTAAAGATCAGCTGTTTAAACGTCATCTGGAATCAACAGTGGCGAATCTAAATCGTGCTTAGACTCTCTGGGACACCCTATATATAACGCCATCACTATTGTAGCATTGTTTTGTGAAGCTCTCAAACAAGAATCTTTGCGGTTGTGTTTTGAAAATCTTAGTATGTTTACCTATCATTTAGTGCCGGATGATAAATTGAATAATAGGTCTAAATATAAAGTGTTTACATTACTAATTATGTTTTTCTTGCGTAAAGTACGCTAATTAAATTAAAATGTTTTGATATTGGAAATATCTTCCCATCATCATGGAATCCCAAAAGTGGACAGACATTTCTACTAGAACCAAAGATGTGAAGAAAAAGTATCGATAGGTTCGATAGCGTTCGGCAGGCTGTGAAATTGAATAGAAGTAGTTTGAAATTGAGCGTAGGGCTTTCACTAAGCAGTATTTCGAAGTAAACAACGACGAGTTATTATGGTAGTACATTACCAGTAAAATTATAACTTGTGTAATGTGTATAGTAACGAATGGAAAGCAATTTCTAATCACATGTGGTCTTTAGAAAGTGTAAAGGAAATACATTGGCACACTAGCGCCGCGTAGCGAAAACAAATTTAAACTGTTAGTCACCATTCAAAAGGTTTTGACCCACTGACCATCTGACAGAAACATTTTATCTGGCCAGGATACCAAGATACAGCATAACCCTGCAAATAACCAGCATAATAGCGCCGCGTAGCGAGATATTTTTGAACTGAGAATCACCATTCAAAAGGTTTTGACCCATTGTGCAAGACAGAAACATTATATCTGCTCTGGATACCAAGATATAGCAAATTTTTGAAAATATTTAGCGCACTAGCGCCGCGTAGTGAGAGTATCGTGAACTGTTCGCCAATGTAAAGGTCTTGACCTACTGAATAACTTTTATGAGGACAGCACCATTCTATTGATCCGTATCACGATTTCGGGAAGGGACGTGTTGTACAAAGTACGCACATGTTACAAATGTTGGCGCGAGTGCTGATACACACTTAGAAATTATGAATTTTAGACGAGACGTTATTCAAGTTTTTAAAAACTCGGGGAACGTAAAGATAGATTTCGTGTAAAATTATATCTCCTGAAACTGACAAATACGCAAGTTGACAGAAGATGTGTTTGATTGAATTTATTTCTCTTTCAACTCATTCTTATGTGCTAAATGGCGCTTGCATGTGTCGGTCTCAGAGAACAGAAATTTACTTGACATTTTGGTAGTGTGTAGGTTAAAGGTGTAACGGTAAAAAGTTAATTGACTCAAATTAGTCGTATTTGTTTCCTAACGAAACATTTGAGCTTCCAGATAGCATTAATAAAATGAAAGAAAGGCTGAGTTCTCCTTTAGCTCCGTTCTTAAATGTGTAGCAACTAAAGGGTGAAACGGTAAAAAATGGTCAACTCGAATGGGTCGTATTTTTTTCTTTGGTTGCGCGTTTCAAGAGCTTCAAAATTGAATTTATTAAATTAGAGAAAGGCTGCGCTAAAGCTTAATAGGAAAGGCTGAGTTTTCTCTTAGCTCCGTTCTTAAATTTGTAGCAACTAAAGGGTTAAACGGTAAAAAATGGTCGACTGGCTTTGGACTTATTTTTTTCTAACTGTGCAGTTGGCATTGATTTCAAAATTGCATTAAATTCAACACTTGAAATACGATCGAGTCAAGAGGAATACGCATCAATGTTGTAGCAAGAGCAATATTGCATATCAAAGATGTTCGAGTACGCTCGGAATGAAGCAAAGATACCAAATTATAAGCCAAAGATGGTCAGCGTTTTCAAACGTAATCTTAACTTTGCCAACAAAGATGTGAGCAAAGAGTCATGAAGCAAGTACAGTTTTCCTGAACGAAGGATTCGGGTCGGAACTTAGAACTTGTCGGATACGACGACTGGTTACCGGAAGGTTCAATTCTGCTTTTATTTTAGCTGATGAAAGCTTGGATTCAACAGCGAGGCGCTTGATTTGTCACTTGACTCGCCCGAACGCTTTTTTGTAGCCCATTGAGCACCCAACCGGATATAGTGAGTTATGGCATATTTACTCCTTCCTATTCTACGAGCTATCTCGCGGGAAAAAATCCTCCTCCTTCAAAGCATAGATATTAATACCGCGCTCCTTCTTCGTTAAAACAGTCCCTTACGACATGCCCCTTGAAAATTTAACAAATGACATGAGAAATAGCGTGCCTATGCTTTCTGAAATATTTTAACAACCTTTAATTGATTTATCACACAGTTATTTTGAGCGATGACAACGTAAAGCATAAACAAACAAGCTGAGCTAATAATCTGACATGGTGGCGTTATAATTATTTCCATCTCTTAATACACAAAACAACTGTTCTTTATTCTCACACACACACACACACACACACGTATAGTTCAAAATGTTCACTTTATTTGGCTGCGTATACTACTGCGTATAAACCAGTAGAATTGAGCATTACACTCATAGAAAAGCTAGCGTCAAAAATGATAGTGGAGCTATTTATATTCACACAAGTGTAGTTAACACGAGCAAGTTCCTTTAAATTCCACTTATCCTTTGACAGATAGGCCTATTTTCGTCTGCGCCTTGCAGACTTTTTCAGAGTCGAGTGCTGAATAAGTCTGTGAGTCGCAGACGAAAACAGGTCCATCTGTCAAAGAGTAAGCTTTTTCTAGTTAAATTTAATGGATTTAACTCGCGTTTACTAGTGATAGTTTGAAAAAGTGTCAATCTTTTTTTAAGTTGTCAAGTGAAGCGTTAGTTTAAATTTTACTAGTTTTCAAATTACACGTTATACTTATACGTTCTTAAAGGTGTTTTTAAAAAGTGAAAGTTCATTTAATATGTCTTATACAGGAACAATAAAATTCATGGTCGGCAATAAGTTTCGTTATTGTTTTTTTTTTTTGGTAAAGCGTGTCCGGAAATAAATGTTGAACGTTATAGGTTTAACAAAAATTCAAACAACCCTTTTTCTCAACATTTATTTTCCTCAAGTATGTTCCTTTACACTTTTGCAATCATAGATTTAAATTTCATCCTCACACCCAAACTTTCGTGCTTTGAAAACAGCGCTATCACTATCGATCTCACATTTAATCACCGCCTCCGTCGTTTCGGCTAATTAACGAACGGATTCTTCAAGCGTGTATTTCCTAGGTATTTTTTTGACAGCTGAGAACTTAATTTTAGATTGCTTGATTTTCATAGAAGTTCAAGAAATGACCGAACAGATATCAATTAATAAAATTTTTTTTTAGCTAAAGCTGTCGTACATATGGCAACGTTGATAATGAGCCACATCAATATTGATTTTATATTCAGTTCTCAGCTGTCTTTGGTCTAGGATTGTCTAAGTAGTTTAGAAAACGTGATAAAATATTTTTGAAGATACTTTATGTAACACACACACACATACACCCCCCACACACACACACACACACACACACACACACACACACACACACACACACACACACACACACACACAGAGAGAATCTTTGTGATCCGGACCATCTAGATAAGATAATTTTAAAAATCATTTGCACACTAGCGCCACGAAGCGACCGATTTCAGAAACTAACTTCAAATTTTAGGGTACTTATGGTTTTTAAAACGATTTTGTTTAACACAACTGGATATGTTTGCATCATATAGTTAAACTCTACAAGGGCCTAGTTTGACTATGGGCAATAGTAAAAATAACAAATGCATGCTACTAATAGCCGTTTTGCTGCAAAAGAATAACTATAATAACTTCTTTCTGTAAAATTCTCGAACTTTCTGTGGTACACCCGCCATCAGGTTCCGTACGGTATCCTCAGATACGCCCGCCGTGACGATTCTCCATCTTCTCTTGAAATCATCGGTACCATTTGCTTTCTTCTTAGTTTCGAAGAGTTTCCGCTTAACTAGAGCCCAGTACTTCTCTATTGGGCGAAGTTCTGGACAGTTTGGTGGATTGGCTGTTTTTGGCACGTATTTGACCTCTTGTACCTTATACCATTCCAGGACGGATTTCGCATAGTGACAAATCAGGCCAAAACAGAGCTGGAGAGTCGTGGCTTCTGATAAACGGTAGCAACCGCTTTTGCAGACATTCTTTCTCGTACACATCCTTATTGATAGTGCCGGTAGAGACGAAACTTTTAGATTTTCGACCACAACTACATATGGCCTGCCAAATCAAATACTTCTTCGGGAATTTGGACACCTTCTTTGTCCGGAAATGCTCGGCAACGGCGTTCCTTTGCATTGCGGTATAAAAAGCCAGACCCGGAAGCTGTTTAAAGTCTTCGAGTACGTATGTTTCGTCGTCCATTATGATACAAGAAAATGTTTGCAAAAAATTGGTGTAAAGCTCCTTAGCACGACTTTTTGCAGTGAAATTTTGCTTGTCATCACGGTTGGGCACCTTTTTCACTTTGTACGCCTTCAGTCCTTGCCTCTGCTTCACTTTTTGTACGTATGATTTTGACTTCCCAACTTTGCGAGCCACATTTCGCACAGAAAGATTGGGATTTTTCTCAATAATGGCTACCACCTTCTTGTCCATTTGTCGGGAGCATACTTTTCGATTTGTTCCACTTCCAACCTTCCGATCCACAGTCAAGCGCTGGTCAAATGATTTGCAAACACAAAACACGGTACTTTTCGGTAGTTTTAGTTCCTTGGCAAGATCGCGTACCGATAAATTCAGATTTTTTTTAACAAGAATGTAAACATGTTGTACCACGAAATAAAGTGGAGAGTTTCAGCTGGCATTGAAATGAAACGTTTCAGCGAATCATGAAATAATTCAAAATCTATACTGAAAGAAAAGTTTACGAAATTTAACGTGGGCTGGCTTTAAATAAAAATGAATTTCTGTCTGTCTGTCTGAGCCAGATAGACTCGGAAACTACAAACCGATCAGCGTGGAAATTTGTCTGCAGGGGTTTTGGGGCTGGAGAAGGTTCTTATGATGGTTCCAGACCCCTCTCTTATCTGGAAGGGGAGGCTCTCATACAAATGAAACAGAAATTTCTGCATAACCCGAGAACTAACCATCAAATGGAACCAAAATTGGCATGTGAGGGTTTTGGACGACGAATTTGGTTCTATGGTGGTTTGAGACCTCTCCCCTCTTTGGTAGAGGGGAATCTAATACAAATGAAACACAAATTTCCGCGTAACTCTAGAACTGATCAAGCAAATGGAACCAAATAAGGCACGTGGAGATTTTTGAAGGCAATAAATGTTTCTATGGAGAACCCTCTCTCTTCTGGAAGGATAGGCTCTCATACAATTGAAATACAAATTTCAACAAATCAACAACATATCCAACAGTAATCCAGGTATTTGAAGAAATAATAAAATATATAAACGAATATTTTTAAATTTTCAGAAATCAAAAATAAAAAAAAAATCTAAGGCTTAATAATCAAAGTCACGCATTTAGAAACGGAATTGTTTTAACAAAACACATTCTGAAAAGCAGCGCGCCAATTATTTTAAATTTTCATAAATTTTGTTACAAGCGTGGCAGCACTAGCGCCGGGTTCAGCAAGTCTATAATAAAAACAATTTCGAATATATTCATGCGACCAATTGTAAATAGACGAAATATTTTTAAATTCTAAGCCCCTCAAAGAAAAATATAACATGAAATACACTACAATAATAAAAGTAAAACTTGGTAGCATTATTATGGATAACATACAGTACACTTTTTTTTTATTGCCTTTGTCAGTTCGACAGGCTAAGACTAATGCACAGTGGTCCAGAATGCAAATTTAAGCCTAGTATGCAGCTGACAAGTAAAGACCTGAAGTAATTTTTGCCATTTCTACCGAAGTAATTTTGACAAATACTCCATACGTCAAAAACATAAGCAAATCAATTAATAGACAAACTATTAACAAAAGGGAAAGTCGACGAAGAGAATCAGCTTGAATGATTTTCTTATAAAATTGTGCCCTTCTCAAATGTGTTTCACTCAATTGAATAATATAACATATCTCCAGTTTTCAGATATCCTTTCAAATGATGTTGAGAAATATTTTTTTGGTTTGCCCCAAAAAGAAAAATCCACATTTGAAAAAGACTTATTTCGTTAACAAAATACATTTTGTTAACTTTTGTTTGACATACGATTAAGGCAATTTCCGCACCAAAAGTTGTAACTTTAATTGTTCTAGAATCAATGGAAAGACAACTTTGCTGGAAAATTTGAAATAAAAAAGTTACAGCAAAATAACTGAGTTATAGGGACACCCGAAGCTAAGTAGGAAAAAAATGCTTTAATCCGGTCATATCAAAAGGTACAGTCAATTTTATTCAAACAAAGTTGCTAAAAATTATTTGATTAAACTTTTTCAAAGAATGGATGCCTTTATTTCTGCAACTAAAAAAGTTCGATTTTCATTTTCTCTGAAAATAAGGACCACCCTAGTTTTCATTCACCTGCGCTTTGTTATTAAAAACAACTTTGTAGAAAACTATTTTGCTCCAAAATTTCAAACTAAGGCTGAAAATGTATCTTTCCAGCTAAATTCGCATTCTGGACCACTGTGCAATGCTTGGCCCATTTCACACACACACACACACAGTGGACATTTCAAACTGGATAAATAATTTTTCAGAGCTTTGACGACAAGTGCTCCTTCAAGGACACAGAAGATGCGGATTATGCCAGTCCCATACGATTACCATTTTGAGACAACTTCAGATCTTCACAAACCATTCCACATCGAAGTAATCCGATTGGTTCATAATAAAAAAAAACCGCCCGAAACAAGCGCGCGCGGTAGCAAAGAAGCACCACACAGCGGGGTAATTTGTTTAGTAAACAAATCGGTCCACCCGAGCCGGACTGCACACTAATCGTCTCGATAGTCGTCCGTCGATGGGGGCGAGGTTTGTCAACATACCACCACCACCACAAGCGCGAGGGATTTGAATTTGAATGAAGCCAGCAGACACAAAGCAGTCGTTGAAGAGACTTTTCGAACAGAAAGAAGGAGGTCAACCGGCACAAAAGCCGCACACGCATGTTGGGCCCATCATTGTGCATCTCTAATATCTAGTAGAGTCTTTGGACGCGAGCTGGGTGATGAAACCGCGAACAGATTTACGAGGACGTCGCACATGTTGTTTAGTTTAACTGATTTAATGGACTTGGTCAATTCGGACGCAACTTGGTGATTAAACTTGGAGGTTCTGTTGCGCCCGGAAGCTGCAAGACCTTCGCCTATGGAAAGATACAGTTTCGCAAATTCCTATTTTCCTACTTATGAGATTGAACAAGAAATTTGCCGCTGGGCGCTGCCGGCGGTTGCCGAAAGCGGTGCGGCGGACACTTCGAAGGCTTCCCCCATTGTGTTGGCGGAGTGGAGCGGAATGTCCAATTCAACAAACGGTGGATGGATCAGTTGGTTAAATACGAGACTTTATGGCATATATGTCTACATGTCTGTAGGTAGTTATGTTCGGTTGGTAAGGTTTCGATTACTCGGTCATTATGCGCTGCGGATAGAGAGAGATTTAAAGAGCGGTTGGGCATGATTCGAATGCAGAAACCACGCAGTTGATTTATGAGCTCTGATTGGGTAATGCCTTTTTGATTACTTGATTAGAGTTTGTGTGTGTGTTCGTTTAAACGGTATCAATTGTTGCTGGCGAAATCGGATTGAAGGAGGAGCTCTTGAGCAGTATGTTATGGTGAGGGATGACTCAATGTTGAATTTCAGAAGTATCTCGTAGGGGGTTTTGCATAGTTGGTTGATGTTCAGAATGTCTACTCGAGAAATGAAAAGGTCTTGTATATAATTACGCCTTGACCAGTCCAGTGTTGGAACAAAGTCATCAATAAGGGACAATATTCATCATTTGTAAACATCGAACGGTCAAAACATCAACCAATCATCGTGGTGGTACATCAGCATTATAACGCTATGAATAACACCGGAAATATCAACAGGGTTATTCAGTTTTACAGTTTTTAGCTATGTTAATTTAAGAACTTATTTTGTCTCGAGTGCCTGAAATTAATTACGAATCAAAGCGAAAATTTTCATTTTAACGAATAAAGGCAGCCTTTGGTGAGATCTATCTGATTAGAAGTATATTAAAAATATATATGATTATAAGTAATATTAAAAAAAAGCTTTTTTCAAATAATACTATCCAAATGAGATCGGTCATGTTCACGTTGTGAAATGGAAATGGGGGCGATCCCAGCGTAGTAGCTAACATCCATACCTCCCACGCCGGTTGGTAAATGACTGAACAATGCCTACCACTGGTACTTCACGTACCTGCAGGTTTAAAATAGACCCTATTTAGTGGTCCTTAGACTCTTGTTCAGTAACTCCTATCCCTACCTCCCCGCGGTGCCGGCTGGGCTGAGAGCAACCTTAGCGAAGATCGGATAACCAACCCCGGTGGGAACTTTGGTCGTAGGCTGACAGGGAAGGGGTGTTTTGCTTCTGCAAACCTGAGCGTCTGTTCTCCAGGAGGAGCGGCTCACAACAGCGTCTGTCCCCCATGTTAGGGGCGGCTGATCGACATCTGAGTGCCAGGAAAGGACTCTAAGCTCAACTGTGCACTATGGTCCTCCAGAAAGTAGGGGGTTGGTGTCCGGCCCTGCGACCAGCCGTAAAAAAAAGATTTGCAACAGAAAACTCGGTACGTAGAACTGCCGATCTCTCAACTTTATTGGGAGCACCCGCATAATCGCCGACCTACTGAAGGACCGCGAGTTCGGCATGGTAGCGCTGCAGGAGGTGTGTTGGACAGGATCCATGGTTCGAACGTTTAGAGGTAATCATACTATCTAACAGCTTTTACCGTGATGGGTGATACGCAGAGGGGCGTGATCGGTTGGTGGCCGATCGACGAAAGAATGTGCAGGTTGAGGATCAACGGCCGATTCTTCAACTTCAGCATAATCAACGTGCACAGCCCTCACTCCGGAAGCACTGATGATGACAAGGACGCATTCTACGCGCAGCTCGAACGTGAGTAAAACCACTGTCCAAGCCATGACGTCAAGATCATCATAGGAGACCTTAAAGCTTAGGTAGGCCAGGAGGAGGAATTCAGACCGGCGATTGGAAAGTTTAGCACCCACCAGCTGACGAACGAAAACAGCCTACAACTAATTGATTTTGCCGCCTCCAAGAACATGGCCGCCTTTTTCCAACACAGCCTCCCCTATCGGTACACTTGGAGATCACCTGGAGATCACCACAGCAGACGAAATCGCAAATCGACCACGTTCTGATTGACGGACGGCACTTCTCCGACATTATCGACGTCAGGACCTAACATCGACTCCGACCACTACCTTGTGATGGTCAAACTGCGCCCAAAACTTTCCGTCATCAACAATGTACGGCACCGGCGACCGCCACGGTACAACCTAGAGCGACTGAAGCAACGGGATGTCACCTCAGCATACGCACAGAATCTTGAGGCAGCGTTGCCAGACGAGGGCGAGCTGGATGTGGCCCCTCTAGAGGACTGCTGGAGTACAGTAAAAGCAGCCATCAACGACGCAGCCCAGAGTACCATCGGGCACGTGGAACGGAGTCGACGGAACGAATGGGACAACGAGGAGTGCAGAGCGATTCTGGAGGAGAAGAATGCAGCGCGGGCGGTAAGGCTGCAGCAAGGAGCCCGGCAGAACGTGAAACGTTATAAGCAGAAGCGGAAACAGCAGACCCGCGTCTTTCGGGAGAAAAACGCCGCCTGGAAGAAGCGAGGTGCAAGGAAATGGAAAGGTGGAACCAGCACTTCGATGAGCACCTGAATGGCGTGGATAATGTAGGCATGGAAGACCAAGGCAACGGAGGAAACGACTACATCAGTGCAGCAGAGGAAGGAAATGATCCAACTTCCACTCTGAGGGAAGTTAAGGATGCCATCCACCAGCTCAAAACTAGCAAAGTAGCTGGTAAAAAGGTATCGCAGTTGAACTCATCAAGACGGGCCCAGAAAAGTTGGCCACCTGCTTGCAACGGATGATAGCCAGGATCTGGGAAACCAAACAGCTACCGGAGGAGTTGAAGGAAGGGGGTTATCTGCCCCATACATAAAAAAGGCGATCATTTCGAATGTGAGAACTTCAGAGCGATCACAATTCTGAATGTCACCCATAAAGTGTTATCCCAAATCATAATCCGTCGTCTGTCACCCAAAACGAATGAGTTCGTGGGAAGTTATCAAGCCGGCTTCATTGACGGCCGATCGACAACGGACCAGATCTTCACCGTAAGGCAAATCCTCCAGAAATGCCGGGAATACCAGGTCCATCGACTTCAAGGCGGCATACGACAGTATAGACCGCACACACGGAATAAAAATCCTTGCCCAGATCCGTGAACTGCAGTCATGAATCCGAGAACAAGCAAATACACCGTGAACTGAATCACGTAATCATGAACTAAATAACGTTTAAAAGGAAAAATCCTGAAAACGTGAACTAGTTCACGGTCCGTTTTCATTTACGGGAACGCTTTTCTTTCTGTGCAGAGCTATGGAAAATTATGGACGAAAACGGCTTTCCTGGGAAGCTGACCAGACTCATCAAAGCAACGATGCACGATGTGTGCAAAACTGCGTAAGGGTTTCGGATGAACTATCCAGTTCATTCGAATCTCGTCGGAGGCTGCGACAAGGTGACGGACTCTCATGCCTACTATTCAACATCGCTCTGGAAGGTGTAATGCGACGAGCCGGGCTGAACAGCTGGGGTACGACCTGCAAGCACTCGGAGTTTTCGAGCGACGCTTGTTAAGGACGATCTTCGGCGGTGTGCAGGAGAACGGTGTGTGGCGGCGAAGGATGAACCACGAGTTCGCTGCACTCTACGGCGAACCCAGCATCCAGAAGGTGGCCAAAGCCGGAAGGATACGGTGGGTAGGGTATATTGCAAGAATTCCGGACAACTCTGCAAAGTTGGTGTTCGCTAGTGATCCAGTGGGCACAAGAAACGGGCCCGGAACTGTACACCCAGATGCTAACGAAGTCTCATTGTCTCATATTGGATGATGAGACTTGCGTCAAGGCGGACTTCCGGCAACATCGGGGCTACTGTTCTTCACCGCCCAGCACAAGTTTGATGTGCCGGAGGAAGTGAGGAAGCAGAATCTTTCAAAGTTTGCCAAAAAATACATGATTTGGCATGCGAGCTGCTCATGTGGCAACCGGAGTGAGCCGTTCGTGACTACCGGGACTGTAAACGGAGAGATCTACCTCAAGGAGTATCTACAGAAGCGCCTGCGTCCTCTGTTGCAGCAACACGAGGGTCCTAAGATCTTCTGGCCGGATCTAGTTTTGTGCCACTGTGCAAATGTCCTGGAGTGGTACGAAGCCAGAACGCATGGATAGGCTTCCATTAGGACTTCGGAGAACAACTTATTCCAAATTGAAGCAAGGAGGTTTACAAATTGTTGGTTGAAGTTCCTTCTAAGCATTGTTCGTTCAAGAAATTGGTGGCTTACTCTGTCGAAAGCATGATTAAGATTAAACTAGAAGTGTATTTTTACGATGGTGCTTTAACTGACAAAGTTTGTCCTGAATACGCCATGTTGCTTCATAGTTAGTTCGGTGTCCATTCGAATCTTTCTGGTGGTCTGATAACACAAATGGTAGCCAGCTGTGCAACCGCAGCTTCAAGATTTTTAAAAGTATTTTGTTGTCTTAATTCAGGGGGGAAATGGGACGGAATCCGTACAATAATTTTCTCATAGAATTGCCTTGAAGAACACCGTTAATGACGTTCGTAGATTTGTTACAGATGATTCGCCAAGCATTTAGATAAAACTTTTTAGGGAGTCTGGAGATTTGCAGGAGCAGCCTCTCTTATTTGTTTAATCTCGTAGGGAAAGTTTTCCAGCTTTGATCATAGTTTCCTAATTAGATAGAGATCGATGTTTTTATTATTGAGCTTTTCAGCCTCGGCTGGTTCAGCCCATGCAAATCAGCACTTCGATGAACATCTGAATGGAGTACAGGAAGAGGACCAAGACAGCGATGGAAGAGACGTAGTCGATGCAGTAAGTGACGGAGATGTGCCACCCCCGACGATAGGTGAAGTTAAGGATGCCATCAAGCAGCTGAAGAACAACAAATCGGTTGGAAGGGATGGAATCGGAGCAGAACTTATCAAGATGGGCCCGGACAAGTTGGCAAATTGCCTGCATCGATTGATACAGGCTTTGGTATACCTAACAGCTAGGTACAGGAGTCTATAAGAAAGGCGACAAGCTGGACTGTGAAAACTATCGTACGAACACTGTCCTTAATGTCGCCTATAAAGTATTATCCCAAACCATCTTCCAGCGACTGTCGCCACTAGCAAATAGATTTGTGGGAAGTTATCAGGCCGGCTTCAGCGAAGGACGGTCTACAACGGACCAAATCTTCATTTTTCGGCAGATCCACCAAAAATGCCGTGAATATAGAGTCCCAACGCACCATCTATTCATCGACTTCGAAGCCGCATATGATAAAATCAACCGATATGAGCTATGGAAGATCATGGACGAGAACAGCTTTCCGGAGAAGCTGACCCGACTTATCAAGGCTACGATGGATGGAACCCAGTGCTGTGTGAGGATATCGGGTGGATTATCGGGTTCATTCGAAACCCGCAGGGGGCTTCGTCAAGGTGATGTTCTCTCTTGCCTCCTGTTCAACATTGCTCTTGAAGGTGTCATGCGACGAGCGGCGTTTAACACGCGAGGCACGATTTTCAACAGATCCGGTCAATTTATCTGCTTTGCCGATGACGTGGATATTATCGGCAGAACATTTGATGCGGTGGCAGAGCAGTACACCAGACTAAAGCGCGAAGCAGAGAAGATTGTGTTGAAGATAAATACGTCCAAAACGAAGCACCCGACTGGGCAGCAGTGTAACGATCGACGGCGATGAGTTCGAGGTAATCGATGCCGTGAGATCCGGAGGCGGATTATCAGTGGATGTCGTGCCTACTATGGGCTCCACAAGCAACTACGGTCATACAGACTTAGCTCCCGTACGAAGTGCATCCTGTACAAAACGTTAATAAGACCGGTTGTTCTCTACGGGCATGAGACGTGGACAATGCTTGAAGAGGATCTGCGAGCACTCGGAGTTTTTGAGCGACGGGTGTTTAGAACCATCTTTAGTGGAGTACAGGAGGACGGACGATGGAGGCAAAGGATGAACCATGAGCTCGCGCAAATCGCCGGCGAACCCAGTATTCATAAGGTGGAAATAGTTGAAAGGATACGCTGGGCAGGACATGTTGCAGGAATACCGGGCAACTATCCTGCAAAAATGGTGTTCGACGGGAATCCGGTTGGTACAAAACGACGTGGGGCGCAACGAGCAAGATGGTCAGACCAGGTGGAGCAATACCTAGGAGGTACAAGGTGCCCAAGGTTGGAGAGCTACGGGTGGGCATTATGGAGGGATATTGTGTATCAGGCCATGTTATAGTACGGTGACGTTATGCCATGTAAATAAATATGGTTCAGCCCATCGTTTCATATTTCTCCTACGAATTCTTTCGTTTCAAACTTCTTCAAGGAAATACTCAGAAATTCAATTTCAGTTGTTCTCAGTGTGATTCTTCGAGTAATATTGCAAGTTTCATAAGAAATTGTAAATTATATTACATGCCAGGGCCCACATAAAATCCTTTTTTTTCCGGGAAGTTTTTGATTTCTCCTTTAAACTTGGATTATCCTCATAATATTCTGACACGTCGCGGTTTTCTAAAGAGCCTGTGCACTGATTTTGTATTCTAACTCAGGGCAGATGAAAAATGAGTTTGCTGTTATTTAAGTCTGATTTTCCAGCCATTTTACTGAAGTGGTGCTACCCTAATCAGGGTGCAATAAAGCTTGCTTCAGATAGAATTGGAACAAAAACAATTGCCTGTATTTCAGTTATTTGTTATTGAATTCAAGATCTTTTTTTATACAAATGTAGCGTTTTCTTCATACTTTTAAGAAAAAATACGGATAAAATTATTCGTCACGGTTTCGAAGGAATTCTCGAATTTTTCCTGTAACACGGCTCATTAGGCGGCGCACACCTTCTTCGTCCATCGTTTTAGCTATCTTATTCCACCAGGTCTTCATCTGATTGATGTCTTTGGCAACCTTTCCCTTTGCCTTGAGTCTCCTCTTCATGATTGCCCAGTATTTCTCAATAGGGCGAAACTGGGGGCAGTTGGGTGAGTTAAGGTTTTTCGGAACAACCTGGACCCCTTTCTCTGCATACCATTCTTGAACGACTTTGCTGTAATGACAGCTTGCCAAATCTGGCCAAAACATTACGGGATGGTCGTGGGATCGAATGAACGGCAAAATTCGTTTTTGGAGACACTCTTTTTGGTATAGTTCCGACGTCATTGTCTTATTTGTAACGAAAACTTTCGTTTTTTGCCACAGCTGCAAATGCCCTGCCAAATCATGAATTTTCGTGCAAATTTGTCGGCAAAAACAAATTTAAATTTGGCTGGAACATCCCCTCGAGCCGTTTGCCAAGTAAAATTTTTGACCTGGGATTTGCCCGAAGTCAGCCTTGACATAGGTTTCATCGTCCATCAGAAGACACCCGTCGAACTTGGTCAGCACCTGGTCGTATAGCTTCCGAGCACGGATTTTGGCCACACTATTCTGTTTTATGGTCCGATTTGGCTGTTTGCTAGCTCGATACGACTTGATTCCTTCCCGGAGTCGAGTTCTCCTCACGGTACTATGGGCAGCACCGAATTTTCTGGCCAAATCACGGTCCGACAGATTGGGATTCCTCTTAATCGTCTTCAAAATCTTACCACGCAGTTTCCGGTCGACAGTTCCACTCCGACGATTGGCTTGAGGCTTCCGAATCGTCGTCAATGTTTCCTTATACCGTTTGATAACGCGCCATACGGTATTTCTGGGCAATTTCAGCTGTTTAGCTAGCCTAGATGCAGACCACAATGGATTTTCCAAATAACTGTGCACAATTTTTTCCCTTCTTTCGGCTTCCATGTTGATTGTTTATAAAGTACAGTCGATTAGCGGAATGTCAAAAATACATTTGTGAAGCTGACAACGTGGGCGCCAAGAACTTCCAAATCCGTCCACCAGGAGCGCCACAATATGAGCAAAAGTTTGTTCCAATTCTAAATGAAGCAAGCTTTATCATTTTAGAAACGTTGAACAGTTTTTGTCATTAATGTTGAGATCAGTGTGAACAAGGAATATCTATAGAGACATCTGAAAAGATTTGAAGATAGTTCAGAAGACAATTTTTATGAAGTTCACGTTTGTTTATCATATCACACTAAGAGTGAGAATTACATCAATTACAAACAAAGGTTTCGAAAAGGTGCACTGAAAAAAAAACAAAAAGAAAACTTGGAAATCATCAGAAATTCATAGTAAAATTTAGTAGTCCAGGCCATTTATAAAATAAGAGCAAGCAGATAACATGGCCTTTCCATAGGAAGGTTTGGGAAAATCCACAATAACATAATATCTACAAGTCTTTACAAAAAGGGCAATCAATGTGAGTGAGAGAATTTAGACCTAACTATCTCAAAGATAGTGTTATTAAAATTACCTGGCAATAATAGAAATTTTGAGTGTTCCCCAAATTATTTTACAAAACTGCTGATTTATAAAAGGAGTTCAATGTTCCCGATGCTCAGACCACGTCATCGCTTTGCACTCAAGATTATCGCAATCAACGGAACCGCACTCCAATCTCATCCATATTCGGACAACAAACTTTGCATTGATTCCCTCGTCGAGAACAACCTCGCGTAGGAGCTACGGTGAGGTCACTGGTTCTGCCCTGACTCCGTTCGCACCACCGGTAACAGGTTACAGCAATCAATGCGGTGGGCGCCTCACATATCGTTATATATTTGTAAACCGAAACCTGTGTCCACATCCCTCTGCAACAAAAGAACGCCCGAAACAGGACACCACAGCCAACGCACCGAAATGATTCATTTTCCTTCCATTTGTCCAACGACGACGACGACGACGACAATGACTAAACCCCATATCGCTGGAACTGATTCAGAACCCCGCAAATGCAATCCTCACTCCACTCATCGGTGTGCTTCGACTTTAGTCATCGTTGGTCGATTAGGATTTGCTGATGGGCTTCGGGAGAGGAAACCCAGTCTGATGATAAATTGAAACCGTATTTGGTTACCGCCAGGCTGGTTCTCGCTCTGATGGTTTCCATTTTTGGAACTTCACGGCAGCAGCTCAAGCGAATGGTCTCCAAGATAGTACAGTTACACCGAGGAGAGTAGATTATCCGTTCAAATGCATAGATGCGTGTTTGATTGGAACTAATTCGGCAGTTTCCCAGAGCACATCCATTCGTCTATCAGCACCCGGTGGCAGCCGGAGGTTTGTTTTTGTTTTCGGCTTGAGATAGTGATGGTCGGAGGAGGGAAGCCGAGATAGAGCGAACCACATCAAGTGGCACTTAAGCTCGTCGAAAAAGGCCGAAAAGCAAACAAAATAACCCACTGCTCATGTGGAAGGGACCGGGGGCATTTGCGCACTAACCTACCGTCTCGAGACGGGAATTGATGAGCGTGTTTGATGGTCTCATCATATCACACAGTGGGTTCGGAGGAAGGAAAAGGAGAGGGTGGGGTGAGATGGATTCGCTTTGGATTATTGAAAATTACGTGAGATTGGTTGTTTGATGGAATAAAGAATGCGAAGCACATAGAAAGTCCTTACTTGTTTACTGGAATATGGCAGATATTGTATTCAAAAGTAGATCTTTGTTAGTTACAATTCCTTAAATTTACTATTTTCAAGCGAAAATAAAAATACAAGTTCGTAAACATGAATGTTAATATCAGAATTAAAATTCAGTCGAAATTGTCGTACATGCTATTTCCAATATACCGAATATCGAATATACTCAATAGTGGGTAATTTATGTTAGGAGTCACAATCAGACTAAGGCCGGGTGGCCTCAGCTGTGTACAGACATTGTCTCATTCTGTTTATTTCATGGCTGTACTTTGCTAGCCTCCAGGGTGGCCACAAAATCTTAATTTAAAAATTCCCGCATTTTTCCCGAATTTTTCCCGCATTTTTGCCTAATTTTCCCGACTGGGATATTTTCGCGTTTAATATAAATTGGATTAAAACATATGTTTGAAGTTTTTGGGGAAACTGTTCAATCTGAAACTCTGACTTGTTTCATTTAGGCAAAATGACGGGTAGCAGCCGCAAATCAGGTTTCTTCATTGTTCCGTAACCTGCTTTGATCTCTCATTTTGCAAACGATAACAAAGATCGCTCTTTATAAGTCAAGTTTATAGAAGTATAAACATCGAACAAAAATAGGAAAGCATTCGGTGTTTTCGAGTACAAAATGATGCACGTGCGTTGCGTGCATATTGTCTAAAGGACTTTATGATTTCAACGTCGTTGACAGTTCGTAGACAATTCTCTGAGCTACCAAACTCTTTTCAGTTTGGTTCACCACCAGACACTTTTCATTTATTGAAAATTGTTAGAAACTAAGTAATCGTTGAATTATTATTGTACATAGTAGTAAGCCATGAATTATTTCAAATATACTTTTGTTCATTCGTTGCCCACACGTCATTCGAGTAAGATCTACTTTTGACAGGTGATGAGCCCAGACAGCTGCCAAAGCAACTGCTCTGTTTGAAGGAAGAATTTTTTTTCACTGTCAAGACTCAAGAAACTCCTGGAAATAAGATGACGGATCCGAACGATGGAGATGGAAGAAGTTTTGGAGCGCATGCCGGCGGCGATGGCAGGGTGGCTGGAACGCAAGTTGGCGGAACGGGACTACCTGGAGGCATGGTGTCATTGCAGGCGAGAGGAGTTCTTTGTGGTTCGGAAAATTACAACTTCTGGGCGTTTTCCAACAAGATGATACTCATCAAGGAGCGGACCAGGTGTCCCTCGAAGGATCGTAATGAAAGGGATCCGGAAGTAAGCGAAGAATAGTCGGAACAATCTCTGGCAACTATCTGTCTCAACATCGATCGGAGCATCTAAGGCTTGGTGCAGAATGCGAAAACCGCAAAAGATGCATTGTGGTACAGGTTCGAAAACGGTGGCTCTACCCAGAAGAAGTCCAATTTGGAGGCTGACAGGCATCCTATTGATCGGGCCGAGAGGGACGACGACGTCATTTGCCAGTTTCCCCAGGAGTACGTGAATGAGATTATGCTAACCTGCAACCAGCTGATGAAGGTCGGCTTCAAGGTGGATGGATGTGCAGTTTGCTGCTACGATCATGATCATGGGCTTGGACCTCATCCGAGTGGCTTTGACGGCGGACATAGTCAAGGCGAAGATCATGGAGGAAGTCAAGGTGAAGGGTGGTTCGAAATCGTTCAAAAGCGAGGGTGCATTCTTCAGCAAGAAAAATGTACCAAAGAAGTAAGTTGATAAGGCTGGTGTAAAGTGTTTCCGATGGAAGAAGATTGGCCACTTTGCATCAGAATGTCAGACGGAAGCGAGTGGCGAGAAGAAGGATAAGCGAAGTACCCCGAAAGGGAATGCATCTTTCTTTGTTGCCTACGCGGTGCAGTCAACCAAATGAAGCGATAGCGATTGGTTCTTCGATTTTAACGCAACTACTCACTTGTGCCGGAATAAGAACGTGCTCGAGAATCCGCAGGATGTGTGATCGCAGATAAAGGTGACCAACAACGCTGAGGTGGCCGTCGTAGCGAAAGGATCGGTGAAGCTGGAGGCTAAGTGCAGCGATGTGACCTGAAATCTCTAGATGAGCAATGTACTGTGGGTCCCTGATCTGGTGATTAGTTTACTCTCGGTGAGCAAGGTATGCTTGAAGAGATTTCGTGTGATGTTCTCCAAGGAGGAGTGCAAAGTTGTCAACCCGGACGACGTGGTAGTGGCGATTGGTCCTGAAGTTGGCGACCTCTATCAGTTGATTGAAACGAAGCAGCCCGTGATGAATTTGGTGAAGGACGACAAGTTCGAGTTGTGGCATCGGCACACGGGACACCTCGCTGCCGGTGGGATGAAGCAACTCAAGACGATGGTAACCAACCTGGACTTCGAAATGGAGAATCCAGCGAAGTACATATATACCGTGCATTGAAGGTAAGCATTCCCGTCAACCGTCTAAGTCGAAAGGGCACCGAGAGGAACGCGTGCTAAAGCTTATTCACGCGGACTTATGCGGCCCTTCATCGACGATGCAAGTCGAAAAACCGTCGTGTATTTCTTGAAGTCGAGGCCTTTGCAGAAAAGCAGGCTGGTGAGAAGTTCAAGCAAATCCGCACCGACAATGGAAAAGCATCTCGCGTTACCTATTGCCGAAAAAGGGACTGTCGGTGACCCCCGAAGAGAAGTTCTCAAAAAAAGCGGCCTCAGGTGTCGTTCTTACGAATATTTAGAGCCAAGGTCATGGTACATGTGCCGAAGGAGAAGCGAAAGAAGTGGGACAGGAAGTCTGAAGCATCTTCGTTGGCTACAGCGAAGGTTCGAAGGCGTATAGAGTTTATAGCAAGAAGATGAAGGAGATTTTTGTCAGCCGAGATGTGATGAGGAGTCTCGTCAAAGCGTCGAATAGAAACGGAGCTATAGGAAATTAGATCAGGTAATCCCTGAAAAACGACTCGACAATGCTTCAGACTTGATCACAAAATTCAGGTTTGCAACCAGCATTTTATCGTCTACCGCACCATCCACAACAACGAACAATTTTAATCGGAAAACCGACAAAATGCTCCGTTTGAAAGTCGGTTGACTTTAAGGTAACTGATACAATAGATTTCTAAAATTTACAGTAATGCACACAATGGCGATGCTTCAGTCATAAGGATTAGCCAAGGCGTTCCAGTCAAGTAAAATAAAACCAAAAGTACGTTATGTGCGTAACCTCGCCTGTCACAGCCGTTGAGTCAGATCTAAGCGGTACGCCAATCTGTTTGTCTTCGTCCCTTCTTGAAAGAATGTTGTACAACGTGCAAATCCCAGCTAACGATATTGAGGACTTCAAAGCCAGGGCTGACTCGCAGATCCCTGATTTCCCCCTAAAAATTTTTAACGCTTTCCAGTAGGCAACCGGTCATCCATAGAGTACTGAGCTATCTTCCTGAACAATGCTGGATTTTCAGAAAAACACAGTTTCATTGCGTTAATCAGATCGTTGGACCGAGTAGATGACGAAAACGCCACTAATCTTATCAATCCAAAAGGTGTGGGCATGGTTCCTGTCATATGACAAAAATTCCCGATGGATTGTGAAATTCCCGACTTTTTCCCGCATATTTCCCGATGATTTTGGATTCCCGCATTTTTCCCGCATTTCCCGATTTTCCCGAGTCTGTGGCCACCCTGAGCCTCGCAGTCTGCGAAGTGTCCGCAGGTCGCCTTCTACTCAATCCATACACCTTGTTCCTTGTTCTTCTCGTTGCGGCTCGGCTCGTTATCGAGAATAATTTAAACTAGGCATTCGTTCGGCATTCTTACGATATGCCCAGCCTACCGTAGTTGACCGATTATTGCGGTGGGAACGATGGAAGGTTCTCAATTCGTGGTTCATCTACCTCCTCGCCGTTCGGTCTTCCATCTGTTGAGGGCCAACATGAACTTATTGCCGAACAGTTAATTTAGTATAAAATCCCACGTATTTATCGGGTTCAAAATGGTGAGTCGCAAAGGAGCGTGCGTCCCCGCAACATAGCTCTGATTCTCACAAGTTCCTACCTTGTGCTTCCACGGGTCAAGGGATGCCAAAGACCGCCAGCTAAGGGTTGCGTACTTAGCTGGTAGAGCAGCCTGGACACTGTTGTCGTGCCGAGCGCCTGTCCACCAAGGAGGTGCGGCTTAAACAGTGGACCTAGATATCAGGGTGGCCACACAATCTTAGTATAAAAATTCCCGCATTTTTCCCGAAATTTTCCCGAATTTTTGCCTTATTTTCCCGACTGTTAAGATTAGTTAATATAAATTACCCGTAGTTAAATCTCTGAGCTCCCAAACTTATTCCAATTAGATTTACCACCAGACACTTTCCATTTATTTAAAATACGCCTTTTTGTGCGACAGGATGAGCCAATTTTCTACAAATGGTGTCAAATTTGGTAGCTCCTTATTGGTTCTAGCCAAAATTTGTCCAAACCATTTTCTTTTCTCTGGAATCCGACAAACAATGTCAGACGGCATTGAGCACAGCTGCCCAAATTCTTCTTTCACCATGTGTTAACACTCTTACAAACGCAATTCGCCAAACTTCAAACACATTCGCCACCACATGAAAGATAAGTTCATTTCTGGCCTCACCTGTTACAGCCGTGTAGCCAGATCTTCTAACGGCATCTTCAACGGTGGTTCAAATCGTGGTTTGGATTTATTTGTTTAGACCAAACGCAAAAACGTCGCTGCATGGCTGGTGTTTGTACATTTTGTTTTATACCGCATCTATTTTGCATCATTTCAGAACTTATATAAGCTTCTAAGTTTCTTACTGAACGCACTCTTCAAAAATTTAATTTAATAAACTTCGGAACACCTATGAAGATTGGGTGGAGATATCTATAATGAACATGCCAGAAGTTGATTAAACTTCTCGGCAGTTGAATAAAATAATTGGAAGTTTCCAGATAATAATGAAGTTTGCTCGCTGTCTTTCGAGAAGAGAAATGGTGGAACTTAAGAGAAGTTCATTGAATTGCCGAAAAATTATTTACGTTTCTGGAAACTTGGTTGAACTTCTAAAAAGTTTGCTGATCATCAATGTAATAAGAACAACTTTCTGGAAATGGCGGGAGCTTAGAAAATCAGATTTCCCTTCCCAGAAGTTGTTTCAACTTCCAGCAGGTACATACTCTGTGATAAAAAGCAGAATATCACAAATATTTTAATAATTTACGAGAAATTTAAAAAACAATCTTGGAAGTCGTGGAATTTCTGTGGAATAGTTAGCATTACCGAGATGTTGTTAAACCGTACAAGAACTTTTTATGATCTCCAAGATTGTGAATAGGTGGAAATTCTATGAAATTGATTAAAAAGTAGTTGGTTTCTTTATTCTCGTTTTGGTTGAGTTCGAAAAACTATCGAGTAGTAAGAAGTTTGAGTTCTTCTTAAAACTTAAATACCCTGAACTTTTGGGATGTTTTAGGAACGATTGAAAAATTTCTCGATCACCTGGAAAGATCCCTAAAGTTCTAGGAAGCTCCCCAAACTCCTTTGAATGTTTCCTAAACTTTTCGAATGCTCAAAAAAATTAGTTTTCTGTTTATCTAGGATGTTTTCTGAAATTCTTAGGGGAAAGTTTTCTGAAATTCTTGGGGAAGTTTTCTGAAATTCTTGGAAGATCGCAGGACTACTGAGAAATTTCCTGAATTTCTGAGTCCCCTGAGCATCTGGGAGTTTTTTAGAGCTTTTGGGATATTCTCTGAATTTCTGGGACGTTCTCTGAATGTCTGAGATGTTCGCTGACCTTATGGAACGTTTCCTGATCTCTGGGGGAGTTCCATAATTTTTGTGAGCATTTCCTGAAGTTCTGAGTTTTCTGAAGTTTTTTTAATTCATGAGAAACCCTGAACTTCAAGGAAGTTTCTTGAACTCCTACATGTTCGCGGAACTTCTAAGAAGTTCTGTACATGTCTAGCAAGTTTCATGAAATTCTAAGAAGTTCACTAAACCTCTAGGAAGATCCGCAAACTGTTGAAAAGCTTCATGAATTTCTTGACTGTTATCTATTGGAAGTTCTCTAATTTTCTTGAAAATTCCTTTAACTTTTGGGAAGTTCCCTGAACACCTTGAGTAGTTCTATGAACTTCTGAAAAATACCCAAAATAATCTGATAAGTTTTCTGGAAGCCCCCTGAATTTCTGGATAGTTACCTGAACTTCTGTGAAGAACCCTCTACTTTTGGAAACTTTCCTCGTGGTAAGCTCCCTGAATTTGTGGACAATTCCCTGAATTTCTAGGAAACAATCTGAATTTCAGGATAGTTGTCTGAACTTCAATATGGCAATATGATTGCCGATCGCATTTGCTCTCTCCGCTGGGGATAGTAGAATCGAATCGACAACCTTCAGAGGAGGAACGGGCTTAGGATGCGTCTCTAGGACTTTGGCTACCTTCCAGAATGATCTCGAGCGGTCATCCAAATTTTTGATGACACGTCCGAAACTCTCAATTTCAATCTGCCGGTTCAGATCGGCCACTTCTTGTTTCCTATCCAGATCACCTGTGCACTGGTACTGGCGTCTACGAACATTTCGTAAGCGGATCAAAAGTTGGGTGTGGGAATCAATGGCGGCAACAAACTTACTCCTCACAGGAACTTGTCGGACGCACGCCTCATCAGCCACGGTTATGGCTTGTTGCAGGCCCTCCAGTGCACGGTTGATGTCGTCGATGGATTTGGCAGAACTATACCAAGTTCACATGGTGGTAATCTTTTCGGTGGTAGGTTGGAGCAGGAATCACGTTGACACCGACTTCAGGTTGGTGGTCGGAGCTGAGGTCGTTGTACGCCACCGGCTTTGACATTGTGATGTTCGTCAGGAAATCGTCCAGCGTAGACGGATATCCCGCCGGAGAGATGAATGTCGGTTCATCCGGAAACTGCACCGTGTACAGCCCATGCTGGGAGTGGTCGACTAACAGTCGACCGTTCTGGTTTCGTTGGCAATTCTTCCATGCCTCTGGCGCGCGTTCAGGTTCCCACCGATGACGAAACGAGTGCAGGTACGTGTGATGGCGGTTAGATCGTTTTTGAACTTGATTGACGCTGCGTTGCTAGCAGTACACTGTCGAGAGCAGTAAACAGCGATAAAGCGGATACTTCCAGTCGATGTTTCCACCTCCACGCCAAGGGCCTCGATAACGGATGTGCGGATATGTGGCAGAATGTGGTACTTTATCCCTTTCTTCACGATGATAGCTACACCACCCCCCCTGGAGCTGATGTTATTGTCGGGCAACCAGAAGCTGTCGCCAGACTTTAGGTGGGTCTCGGTTAGTAGGCCCACATCGATGTTTTGCTTGCGGACGAAGTCGGCAAGCTCGATCTTTTTCGTTCTTAAAGAGCGAGCGTTCCATGTGACGACGGTTAGCCATATTGAATAATAAACTTACCGAGCACTTGGATCTGCTCTGGCTTGCTGCGGCACTGGCGAAGCGCACCGGTCATATTCACGAAGATCTCCATCAGCTCGTCTGCGGAGAATAGACCTGGATTGTTACCTTGAGCTTGCGCTTGTCCTTGTAGTGGTGTTCTCCAGAAACCAGGGGGCTGAGCCGCAGAAGCACCGGGAGTTTCCTGTCGGGGAGCTGTTTGTGTCCGTGTTGTCGATTGCCTGGGTCCACCAGCAGGGAGTGACGGAAAATCACTCGCTTTGAATGCCGGACCAGCTTCCTTCTTCCGCCCCACTTTGTTGTTTGTAGATGCCTGTTTACGGATTTGCTTGAATATTTCGCGTTTTGGGCATTGCCGATCAGAACCCTGATTGTTGCCTCCGCAATTGGTGCATGTGTACGCTACGGTTTCTTCCACTGAACAGTTTGATGTCTAATGGTTTTGGGCGCAGTTGCTGCAACGTGCGTTCATGTTGCAATTTCGTGTACCATGACCAAAATCGAGGCACCGCTGGCACTGCGGCACGTCACGATGGCCGCCACGATATGGTCCCAGCGAACGATGATGGAGAAAATGGATCGGATTGAGCGTCACGGTCCCTTTTTTGAAATGCACCAAGAAAAGGCTGTCCGGGTACTTCTTAGCATTCTCGTACCTCCTCTTCATTCGGAAAACATCGGTTGGGGCGATTTTGTACCGGTCCTTGATTTCCTCTTGGATCGATTTTGGGTCGTAGTTCAGGAGACATCTGATGACAGCCTTGAAGGGTTTCTCACCAGGGATGTCATGCGTAAAAAAATCCTCCGTGGAATCTTTTAGAAACGATTTAACCAAATCGTATTCCCCTCTCGTGCGGAGCATCACTTTGGTTCCGATGCGGGAAAGCTTGAACTTGGCGGCTATACCCATCTATGCGAAATTGCTCACGAGCTTGCTGAGTGGTACGTTTTTCACTACCAGCGGTGGCAGTTTCATTGTCACTGGACTTGATCCAGCAGCTTGGTCGTGGGTACTGTTTGCTGTGGGTCTTGACGGGCCAGCACCTTGGCGGAGCGCAATCGGAACGGAGGCATCACCAATCGAGTGGATGCCCACTGATCCGTGTTACGAGCGGTCGCTTCTAGAGCGAATGGAGTTTCGCCGTTTTCGGCCAAGACTTTCCCCCTGGAGCGATTCATTGCCTGATGATGCGTCGGAGTTCTTCTTCTACTCTCGTTTTCGGTGCTTTCCCTTTCCTCCCATCTTGCACGATGGAGGACGAGCCTACGCGACTGTAACTATCGGAAAGAAAACTTCGATTTCGATTACAGCGTAAAACACGTCCGAACGTGTCGCTAGGATGATACTGAATGAACCAGGTTTGAAGTTTATTTAACGTAGTAGTAGTAAAATTGTATTTTATTTATCCATTCTTTGTCTTATATACTAGGTTTACAAATTAAGTGTTTAGCTCTTCAGCTTTGTTTAATGTTTAATGTGTTTTATGTATTAAGTGTGTTTTGTGTTCTTATTATTTTTTCAGTCCAGCCCTTGGGACATTGTTAGTTTTAAAATTTGATAACCTAACTATAAACTAATCTAAATCTACAATTTGAAAATCCTAGGGGTGAGGAACCAGATTCCGGATGACCTGGTGTTCCGATGCCAGGCAGCGTGCCCGGTACCGATTGATAGACTCACTGAAACGTTCTTCAAGCAATAATATGTTGGCCTGACGGTGGACCTCAGATGTTCTTGTCGTCGGAGGGGTGTTCATTATCATCCTGAGGAACTTGTTTTGTACTCTCTGAAGCTTCAGGAGATGTGTTTTTGCACAACTCTCCCAGATTGGCATGCCGTACTCGATGACTGGAAGTATGATTTGTTTGTAGACAGCAAGCTTATTTTTAAGGGATAATGTAGACCTTCTGTTGATCAATGGGTTCAGTAGATTCAACAGAGTATTACATTTTGTGACAGTTTCGTCAACCTGATCCCTGAAAATAAGCTTGCTGTCTAGAGTGACACCAGATAGACAGCTGATTTGGTCCATTCCACCGTTGTGTTGTTCAGGCTTATTTTACAATTCTCAGGCGGGACAAGTCTGGGAGAATTAGAATGTGGAAACAGGATGACCTGGGTCTTCGCTGCGTTGATACAAATCTTCCATTCAGTAAAGTGTTCTGACAGAACATTCAGGCTTCGCTGCAGTTTCGCGGTAAGCGCTCTTAATACCCTACCATTGTGGACGACTGCGGTATCATCGGCGAACAACGACAGAGATCCATTTTCAGGGAGCGGGGTATATCCGAGGTGAATAGATTGAACAGAAGTTGACCTAATATACTTCCCTGCGGAACACCGGCGGAGATCTCCTGACTACCGGAAACTGCACCATGCAACGAAACACGGAATGTCCTGTCAGAGAGATAATTTTTAATAATCTTCACCAGGAAGATTGGAAGATTGTATCGCTTGAGCTTGTACACCAAGCCATCATGCCACACATTATCGAAGGCCTTCTCGATATCGAGTAGGGCCATAGCGGATGTTTTCGAAACAGACTTGTTCCGCCTGAGGATGTTCATGACTCGATTAAGTTGATGGACTGTTGAGCGACCATGCCGGAAATCGAACTGCTCATCCAACAGGATATTGAGCTCGTCAGCAGATGTTAGAAGCCGATGCTGGATCGCTTTCTCAAACAGTTTAGATAGACCTGAGAGAAGGCTAATTGGTCTGTAGCTTCTGGAACATGAAGGATCTTTCCCAGGTTTCCGAATGGGGATGACTTTGGCTGACTTCCAGCACGATGGGAAGTAGCCAATACGGAGGCATTGATTAAACACCACCGCCAGATGGTTATAGAACTGGGGGCTCAATTGCTTGAGCTCCAAGTTAAAAATGTTGTCGAAACCTGGGGCCATCATGTTCTTAGAGGTCTTGATATAAGTCAACAATTCGTCAGCTGAGATCTCCAAATCTTCGGAGAAGTCGTTAGGACTTTGGTCGATGTTAGTTATAAGCGCGCTAACGGCAGCTTCATGTGGACTGACGATGTTTTGACCGAGATTGTGGGAGATGACGATGTGTTGACTTATCTCATCAGCCTTCTCTGCAGGTGTTATCAACCAATCCCTTGAGTCATTGACGTCTAGTGGGATCATCGGTGGAATGGGCCTTGGATTAGTTTTTAAAATGTTTGTCAACTTCCAGAACGGCTTTGCACAATCTGGGAGAGAGCGGATCTTGTCGGCGAAATTGTTATTCTTAAGGTCCACCATTCTGGCCTTAATAATTTTAGAAACTTGATTGCAGTGACGTTTTAGAGTTGGCAAACCAGTTCGCTGGTATTGCCTCCGAATGGCGTTGCGTAATTGTATCAAATGTTTAGGCTTTGAGCTGTTCCTCTTTCGAGCGGCAGGAACGTAGTTGGCGATAGAGCTCTTGGACGAACTCCACCATTTGCTCCGAGTCGTAGAGCTGTCCATCGACCGGTGGTTGCGTGGAGGTACTACAACCAGGATTGCCCCAGCCTGGAGGAGGAGCTGGCGTGGAGGTGGCGGCGGCTGCCGCGAATCGATGCTGAACCGAAGCTGACGGGTGGTTTGCATGGCGGTGATTTAGTGGGATCGGTGGTAGGTTTGGCACCTGGTACCGAAGCGCCGGGAAATTTTATCCATCCATTCGAGGTGGCGGACGGCGTTGCCCAGGCCGGGACTTAGTGGACGCCTGCTTGCGGATTGCCAGAAAATCCGCTCGTTTGGGACAGGTGCGATTGTTACCTAAGTGATTAGCGCCGCAGTTGGCGCACTTTGGGGGTGTTTCTTCATCCATTGATGCGCAATCCATGGTAGTGTGCGCTCCGGCACACGTGCCGCAACGTGGTTTCATGTGGCAGTTTCGAGTTCCGTGGCCGAACACAAGGCAGTTGCCACACTGCGTCACGTCGTGCTGTCTCGGGCGATACCGGTCCCACTCAACAATGACGTTGAAAAGGGAACCAGGTTTGAAGTTTATTTAACGTCTTTATTGAATGTAAAAAACTATCTTTGACATGAAACTGATTGCTTCGATCAGGTTGAATAAGGTTGTTTATTTGGTTGCTATCCAATATCAGTATATTAGGACGTTATTGTACTGATTGTTCTCGGCTCCGTTGAGTTGATTTAACGCCATTTGAGCCAACAAATTAGCTAAAATAAACTGAAATAAAGATGTGCATGATTTACGACAATCTTTAAACTTCGATTAGAAACGTTATCATCGAAACCCGTCGTCTCCTAAACACCCCCCACAACCACAGACACACTCAACGAAGAACGATGCAGGAAGGAAGCAGCATCAGAGAGATAAGGCTCTGCGCGTTCCGGTGCATGCTTTGGTGGCGTTGAAGAAGCTCTTAGCGGCGGCGGTGGTTGATGGAACGATTAGGATCGATTCAAATAAAGCTGCTAGATTACAGTTTATTTTAGTAAAAGTTCAAACGTTTCATATAAACATGTTGGTAGTCGCTCATTTTTCAGCGAAGTAACTCTAATATTCTTTACTTCATTCGAATGTTCGCAAGCAATTTCTATTAACAGATTTGTTCTGAATGTTTTGGATTTTTCGATAAGGGCCTGTTCCACGTAGACTCATTTTTGAACATCTCAGCCCCCCCTACGTAGACTTTCCACCATACAATTTTTTTAATTTTTGTATGGAGCGTAGACTTTTGCCCCTCCCCCCAGAAAACTCTACGTGGTTTATGAATAGCCCCTAACTCCCTTGAAGATTTCAATGCACAAACATAACACAATTTATTTAAATTCACACTGGAAAAAATTGGAAACCCCGCAATACATATTTCTTGAAAGTCTAAGATTTTCAAATCTTTTACAACATCTTGCATCGTTACTCGTTACCCGTGCACACCGCATTCCATTCTAGTCGGCCAACAGCAAGTGCAAACAGTTAACCAGCCAGACAACAACGGCACCGCTCATTTCGTGCGTGCGTGCGTGCAAGATTACAAAATAATATTGCGAGACCAGAGACCAGGTCCCGCCGCTCGCTGCTCAGCATAATTTGGAAATCACTTACCATTGGTGCTAGTGCCCGTACCAGCCGTACCAGCCGGAGCGCTAGTTCTCTCACTTCGGTTCGGTGTTGCCATCCTTTCCTCTTCCGCTGCTCTCTTGGTCTGGCGAACTTCCCTTCTTGGTCGAAGCCCGGAGGTGGAGGTCCCCCTTGTTGTCGTATATCCTTCCGCTTTCTTTGGACCTTTTTTTCTTCGCTGCCGTCGGTTTGTTCGCTATATCGCTATCGCTTCGTTTTCTCAGTACCAATGTTGAATCACACACATTTTTTTTTGCTGCTATAATTTCCTTACTTTACGCTTCTTTCTTCAGACGCGCTCTTCACTCTCGGCTCACAGCATAACTTTTCACTCTTCTAGCAGCGCTTATTGCTGTGCTGGATGGTGATGCTTTTGCTGCAGACACATATCCATTCACATTGACTCACATCTGCGGAACACTTTGTCGTCCAATTTATTCTTCCCGAATGCCTCCCAGATTAATAATGGTTTCACTTTTGATTCAATTTCACCCGAAGCCACTTGTCGCCAATCGCTGAGTTAAATGCTAATCGCCCTTAAACACAGTATTGAATTTCACCACCCAGAAGAAGCGACCTCCTCCCGGAGGGTATTCACGCACTTTTTCACTACCGTCGTCGCCCGAGGCCCGACCGGAATCGTCTTTGAACCCTATCGCACTGCTCTCCCACCGTCGCCGTACGTCCCCTGTACTAACTGAATGCACTACGGGAGAAGAAAAGGGCTGACTGGTTGCGAGCTCAATGGCTGGTTGTTGGTGCGGTGAAAAATCCCCTGCTCAGCATCCGGCTGCGCTGATCGATCGCAAACTCCAGTCGGCCTGACATACGCCTACGATCCGGAACATTTTGACGCACTTTTCACTGCACTTTGGACCCCGGGGGTGGCACTTTTCGGCCGTTCAATTCTACGCGGACTCGGAGACCGAAAAATCTTCTTGTATGTAAATTTTTTCCATCCTCTCTCACTAGCGCAACAACTCAGAAAATCTTGAAGGGTAACTCACTCACTCATTATGCCGCTCGACTGTCAGAAAGCGCGGATGTGCTCTCTGCACCCAACCAACGTGAGTGCTGCATTTTGTTGTGCTTCGTTTGCCGAAACAAATTTTGTGTACAGGAAAGGGCGCGTCCATAGCTCAGGTTTTTAACTGAATAAAATTTATGTTCTTAGAGTGAATAAAAGCATACAGGAAAACGTTCATTCAACATAAACAACGTGACGCTATTTAAGGATGGCCCAAACTATGTTTTGAATGTTGAATGTGTTCGTGAGATTGTTTATGCCTTCTTTCCTTGGTTTCTCACTGGAATATGAAATACCCATGAAGCAAAAACCGAGAATAAAAGGCAGGTAAATGTCTTGGATGACAACAACCGGATAGCATATTCACCATTATAGTTTTCACACCACTCTGCTGAAGTTTGTTGTTGATTATCAGTGATGGCTGGAGGAACATTAACGGAGCCGCAGTTTAGACAAGCTGCCGAAAAGTTCCTGGAACTATCGCGCCAAATCGGGGACGGTTGGGAACTGATCGAACCGGAAACGGGGACCGCCTACTTAAAGAAGCAATTGACCCAAAGCCTCCATTGCAGTAACACGGAAGAAGACGGTGATTTTGAGGAGCTGGTTGAGCAGGATCCATCATCTGTTGAGGAATCGCTTCCCAGTGGCGAGAGCGAAGAGTTTTATGAATTTGAGTACCATGTAGTCTACAATGAAAGCTATCAGGTTCCGGTGCTGTACTTCAACGCGTATGCATCAGGTATGACAGAAATTCACAAATCGGAGTCATTGATTAATTAAGGAATAATTCATGCCCCTGTAATAATTTCAGATGGATCCATGCTACAACTAGAACAAGCCTGGGAAGGCTTTAGGCATCTAGCTGCGGAAAGTCGCGAACAGTTGAAGCAAACACTGACCCAGATGGAACATCCGGTCCTGTTCAAACCGTTCCTGGCGTTGCACCCCTGCAAGACGGCAGAGGTGCTGGGAAACGTGGCTGGTTGCGGAGGAAATCCTATTGTGACGTTCATTTCATCGTACGGACCGTTTGTTAATTTAAGTTTGGATCTGGGATATGCCGCTTTGGTTGAATAAAAGGAAAACGTTGAATGCTTTGCAAGTTTACGTTAGAATCCCAATACAGATTGACTCGATTAATTCAAACATGAATTTGGTAGATACTTAGACGTATTAGCAGTTTGATCGACTTAAGCTCTCAACTTGCATTTTCAAAGCCACAAATCGCATTACATATTGGGCTCCCGCTTCCGCTTTTCTTATTTTTGGATTGCTGGAGTGCCAAAAGGTTAAAATAATAAGATTGATGCTTCTAAAATTGTGAGGATATAATGTTCAGGATTCTGAAGCGTTTCTCCTTGATAAACTTCAATCGACTAAGAGTAACTCCCAGTCCCAGAGAAACACAACATTTTTTTTCTGTTGCAAGTTGGGTTTTGTGTCTTCCGTATGCTAATAATGAAAAAAGTATTTTTTTTTCTGTATTAAGGTGAATTGCTGCTCCATGTATGTTTTCGTATCTTTTATCTCCCTCTCTCGCAAACTTACCTTGCTATTTCAAATTGTTAAATCTCTATTGTTAGTGAATAAACATCGAATCGAACTCTATCAAATTGATCACAGCAAGTAAGCATACAAACTGATGTGATTAAATATTAAATATCTTGTACAGATTCCGAGTTATATCAATTCTAAATTTTGAGGTAATGGCTGTCGCCGAGAATGCTTCAGCGTATGCCCTTAAGAAACAGTTGTTGGACGTAAGTAATGGAAAGTACACGATCCGCAAATTGTAGCAAAAATGGACAGCGGATGCGACATCACTTGTATTTATTGATTCACCGGTGGACAGACCACCAGGTGGTAGGTGGCAGTATGATCGTATAATCGCCTGAAGAATCGTTGAACGTTGTCTCTTTTTTGACGTGGGACTACGTCTTTGTTTTCTCTACTGGGGTACAATTTAGAAAAAAATCCTATTGCGACCGTCACGAAAAGCGGTCAGGTTTTGAGCGTTGATATCTCAGTCGTATTTCCGAAAAATATCAAATTATTGGCCCCACTCGATCGGAAATATTTCTAAGCGTCGATGCCAACTATTGATTTTCAATATCAAACAATTTAAATAACGTAAATATAAAGTAGTGTCTTATAATTTCATTTTGCAGAGTAAATTTACTACATACCAAATATTTTCCTATCACAGACTTCAAATGTAAGTAAGGCAGATCTCATATGCAGCAGTGAAAGATATAAAAGAGGTGCAGCTTCGCAAGATGCTCCATTGGGTTAAAGTCCCTCTTAAAAATAAAAGAAGACGAAGAAGATGCTCCATTCAGTCGGCAGCCTCAGAGCTGTTCAGTGCGGCAATGAGCCAGTATTGAATTGGCAGCTGGCGATGACAAGTACTCTGCTCTGGCGATCAACCATTCATTATCCTAAACTTTACGCCAGTTCGATCTATCCATCTTTACTTACTTAAAATTGTTTTTATTTGCATTATTTTTGACTAACATCCCATTTTAACATTCTCATTGATTTAGCCCTAAGGGTTCTACAGCTTTTGTTAACATTTAATTTTTAATTTTAGTTTAAATATTTCAATTCATAAATCAGTCCTTAGGGCATTGTTGTTAAAATTTGATAACCTACTTAAACTAAAACTATAGCTACAATTTGAAAATCCTAGGGGTGGGGAACCAGATTCCGGATGATCTGGTGATCCGATGTCAGGCAGCGTGCCCTGTACCGATTGATAGACTCACTAAAGCGATCGTCGAGCATTTTTATCTCGGCCAGACGGTGGACCTCAGATGTTCTTGTCCTCGGAGGGGTGTTCAGGATCATCTTGAGGAACTTATTTTTAACACGCTGATGCTTCAGATAATGTGTTCTTGCGCAACTTTCCCTGATTGACATGCCGTACTCGTTTACTGGAAGTATAATTTACTTGTAGCCAGCCAGCTTGTTTTTCAGAAACAGACTTGTTTCGTCTGAGGATGTTAATGACTCGATTATGTTGGTGAAGAATTGTCGACCGAGCACGTTGGAAGCCAAATCGTTCGTCGAGCAAGATGTAAGGTTTCTTGATGGGGATGACTTTGACTGACTTCCAACACGAGGGGAAGTAGCTAAGTCGCAGACATTGGTTGAAAATCAACGCCAGATGAACGTAGAACTGGGGGCTCAATTGCTGCAGCTCTAAGTTCACGATGTTATCGAAACCTGGGGCTTTCATGTTCTTAGACGCTTTGATATAGGTCAACAATTCGTCAGCTGAGATTTCCAACTCTTCCAAGAAGTCATTGGGACTTAGATGGATGTTGTTTACAAGCTCGCTAACAGCAGCTTCGTGTGCACTGACGATGTTTTGGCCAAGATTGTGGGAGCTGACGAAGTGTCGACGGCTTTGCACAGTCTGGGAGAGAGCGGATCTTGTCGGAAAAATTGTTATTTCTGAGGTCCACCATTCTGGCCTTAATAATTTTGGTCATTCGATAATAATGACTGTTTAAAGTAGGCAGACCAGTTCTCTGGTATTGCTTCCGGGTAGCGCTGCGCAATTGAATAGTTCTTTAGTGGGTCTATCAATGGGTACAGAGTTGCTCACCTGATCAATCACTGGGACATGTTGCTCCCGGGCCTGGGATATCGCTTGCTCGATGCTCTGCAGCTGCCGTTCGAAGTAACCAACAGGCTCAAGGTGCATATCGAAATCGATGCTGTCGTCAACGTGTTGTTGGAACCTCTCCCAACTGGCGCGATGGTTTTTCCGTCTGGTGATTCGATGCCGGTTGACCGAGGAGCCAACTTCGGCCACCACCGGACAGTGGTCCGAGCTGAGCTCCTGATGTACGATCGGCTGGGCGATGTTGTTCCCCATGTTGGTGAGGAAGTGGCCTCCGAATCTGCTCACCCGGGTGGGAGTATCCGGGGCCAGGATGGTTTAATGGCCCTCTTCCAGGTTTCCCTGCAGAATTATTCCGTTCCGGTTGCGTCGCATGTTCCCCCAGGCTTTGTGTTTCGTATTCAGGTCGCTTGCGGATGTCGTTACGTAGCGCTGTTGTTGTTTCATTGGCGGTGATGGTGCTTGGAACAATAGGCCGCGATGATGGTGATAGGGCCGACGGCAGTTTCGACTTCGATTCCAATGGCTTCGGTAGACTGCAGCTGAAAGCTCGGAAGTAGATGACAGTTGATGTTATTGGGGATTCGGAGAGCAAGTAAAGTGCGACTGAACTGATTAGCGATTGAATAAAGACTAAATTTATTTGCATGTATCAATCATTACAATTATTCATAGGTTGCTTCGATTCGGAACCTCTAACACTCCTCCTCGACATCGATAGCAACAATTCCCGTCGTTTCAGGGAGCTTTCCCAACTTTACGCTCGTCAGCGGCTTGGTCATCATATCCGCCAGCATATCCTCCGTTGAACAATAAAGCAAACTGATGACATTTTTCTTTTGCAGGTCCTTGAGCTACTAACCTGGCTTTATATCTCACGACGTTGCTGGTCTCGTCCTCCTTGCGTTTAAAGACCCACTTACAGCCTACCTTCTTTCGACCAGGTGGTAGCTTCGTGATCTCGCAGGTATCGTTCTCCATCAAATAACAAAATTCGTCGTCCATGGCTGCCTTCCAGAACACGCTCTCAGAACCGTTGATTGCTTCCTCATAGCTTCGTGGTTCGATAGACGCTTCCGATACCATGCCAATAGTGTCACAATAGCGAACCGGTGGTAC